>VWPW01006153.1:562767-763505 GCA_013389825.1 Crypturellus undulatus
TTGTTTTTCTTTCTTTTATTTTCATGAGGTAACAGTACTACATCTATTATTTTAATAAGCTTTGTGTAATTACAATTAAATGTAGAACTAAAAAGAACAGTCCCAGACCTCAATAACTTAGAGCTGTACAAGTAAAACAGATGGAAACTGAGCTGTAAATAAAACTCCATGGATTATTACCCACCTGTATTTTTGTCAATATCATTTTTTTTGTAGAAGTGATCATTGGATTCCACTCAAACCGCACTCTTTACAGCAGGGCACAATCTTTCAAATTTATTCAAGAGCTAATACCTAATGTTGGGAAAGGGGTTGTTACCAGTAGCTCCCTCTGATAGCAGTTTGTGTAGTATATAGGAGCACGCTTGAACCAAAACCAGTTCTCTCTGTCTCATTTTCTGCTTTTCAGTAGGTCTGGGACAGCAAACATGATTAGTAAATCTCAGAAGTTCTTTTGTTTGGGTGTTTTTCTCCATCTCTTTTCCTTCAGACTAGATTTTTTTTTAAAACCTTTCAGAATTACTTAATCTGACAGTAATTTAACTAGAAGGATGATGGGGTCCAACCCTGTGAATTATGGAGGTATTCAAAGGATGTTTAAATTAGGTTATTTGATTAAGGAGTTGTTTCTGGCAGGGAGCTTTTATTTTCAAGAAGTTTAGTCTCAATAAACTGTACTTTAAATGGTCAGATATGGATAAATTTTTCTCATTTTGTCCAGAAATACTATATGCAAGGGAACACTTTGAAGGGAGAGTTGAAAAAAACGATATTGTTGTATCATAGATAGTTAAAGCTTGGAAAGATTGCTGGAGTGTTGAGCAGAGATAGACACATGCACAGGAGCACAGATTAGCCTTGAGAAGTGAAGAAAACAATACTAGAAATTACTTTGATACCTACAGATGAATTTATTTATATGCGGACTTGATTTGGGGATTATCAGAAAGAGAGTTTAACCCATTCCTAAATACATAATGTGATATTCAGTGGAGATCAGTTTCTAAATATCTGACTGTTTGAATCCTTCATCTACCGTTAAGATAAGCTATCGTGTCTTCGTAAGTTCAGGGCCCAGCTTTTATGTCCTTCAAAAAAAAAGGTCTTATCTTGAAAAATATTACATCAATGTATGTAGGAGTAGAGTATGATTCACATATAAAGCTCTGAAAATAATATTTTACTGTAATGCTTTTGTAAATTATGGAAAACTTCAATAATATGCTAATATGTAATATGCTAATAATATACCAAGTATCTTCTGTGATGGAAATGCTTAACTCTGCTGTCCAGTCGTTTTCATCTCTGCATGCAACCTGTAATATTTTTAAACAGTTTACTCCAAACAAATAGCTCAGAGGATATTTTTATTATTATTACTTTTATTTCAGTTTTATTATAAATCTCAGTATTGACTTTGCATAAAATATTTTCACATAAAGGACTCTGTGTTGCAATGTGTTGCCTTCCTTAAAAGATAATCTTTTACAGAGTGAAAAATGAACCCTGAATATTATTTTTCTTCATGTCACCTGGCTGGTTATAATATTGGCTGAAAGGTACATAAAAAAAAAAAGCTATATGTAAGAAGAACATGCATTCTTCTGAGAAATCTATGTGATAAGCTGTATTTATCATGTACCTTTGGCCACATGCTCCCAATTACCTTAATAAATTATTCTAAGACTGCATCTTAAGTTGCATCCAAATATGTGGTGTATTGTATATACAAAGCACTGTTTATGTTTACAAGGAGGCACTTAGCTCTCTTTTCCTCTCTTCACTTTCCCACTGAGAGATATTGTGAGTGATGCAACAGAGGAGAATGGTAGAATCCACCTTGCCAGGTGGATGCCTCACTTTCCTATCACTTGATGGGCTAAAAATACCACATTTCAACACTGAAGCATTGTGTAACTGTGTCAGTTATGGTTAGATCCTGCTGGTCCTTGTGCAGAATTCAGTAGCAAAAGCTCTTTGTGCTGTGTGACAACTAATAGGAAAAAACTGTAACACAGGGTATTTTTAGAACTCCTTAAACTTTTCATCCTTTTTTGAATTGTGTATTATGGTTTCGGCTATGTAATTGTGGGGTGTGGTGAAAGGTTGCATTGACCTTTATTTAAGATGATCTGTTCAAATTACTCACGGCTTCATGCAGAACCTCAGAAAGCACAAGAGAATAGCTGAAAGGTATTTTGAAAACTAAAAGTGACATTTCACAAAGAGATGGTTTGAACATCCAGTAATACGAGACCTAGAAGGGAGAGTGGAAGAGAAGGGCCTTATCAAACCTGTGGATCATCATTTTCAAAATGGGTCTATACTACTGGCTTCTTTAATGGATACATATTTACAGGTGTAGATTCCTGTCTGTTAGCCATAGACATACATCTTCCATCTTAAAGATTTTTCTTGAATACTTTCAAAAGAAGGGGAAGGAAGGAAGGAAGGAAAGAAGGAAGGAAGGAAGGAAAGAAGGAAGGAAGGAAGGAAAGAAGGAAGGAAGGAAGGAAAGAAGGAAGGAAGGAAGGAAAGAAGGAAGGAAGGAAGGAAAGAAGGAAGGAAGGAAGGAAAGAAGGAAGGAAGGAAGGAAAGAAGGAAGGAAGGAAGGAAAGAAGGAAGGAAGGAAGGAAAAGGAAGGAAGGAAGGAAGGAGAACATCCACAACACAATTTTGTGTCTGTATGTTCTTTTTATCTGTGTAAGCAGGAAGTGCCTTCATAAAATGAGTCTGATCTCTGTGAAAGGGGTATGATAGGCATGAATTAGGAAAAAATGATTACCAAATAAAAACAAAGTAGTGAAATGTAAGCGAATCTGGCATGAAAGGTTTTGTTTTTGAAACTGAAATTCATTTTCAGATGGAGGTCAGGGTATCCTTGAAGAAGTTTTTGATCTCACCTGGCATGACAGTATATTTTGCTCTTATTTGTGTAATGTGTTTAAATCATTTTTCTTGGTGATTTTTAACATATTTACTGTACCTAATGTAAGGTTGCTGTGAGGTTAGGAGGTAATGCAAATTATGAAGCTTCTTTAGAAATACAGGTTTATTGACCTGTGTTTAACAGACAAGAGCAATGTTTTTATTACAACCAAACCCGGGGAGGGCTGTAGGATTTTTTCTTTTTTTCTTTTTAATGACAGCAGAGGTTCAATGTGAAAACATGCTTTTGGCATTCAACACTTTGCTTTGCAAGGTCATTCAGCATCCCAGTAGCTCCTCTTCCTCTCATCAGGGTACAAGTACCCTGAGAATAATATTCTTGGCTAATGTTTTGACGTTCTTCTGTTTCAAAATTCTTTGTCGATTCAGGAGCTCCTAGAATATAAAATGAAAATCTCAAACACGTTGACTCACCAACCACATGAGCATGCTACAGAATTATGCATTAGCTCACACTGATTAAAATTGGTCTCATCTAAACAAATTAAGGGGTCTGATCTCTCATCCATATGCATGGATAATTCTCATAAATGCTAATAGAGGGTATGTGCATACATGGATAGGAGAACAGACGTCTAAGGCTGACTGTTCAGTTTCAGTTTATTTTGTACAATAGCAACAAAACATTGGGTGTTAAGTGTTTCATCAATTTAGAGAAAGATCAAAGGATAGAAAGGCCAATAATGTAACTTTTATCATACCTTACTGTGGTAAATAGATAAAGCAATATATCCTACTTCCAGTAAGTTGGGAGGCAGGTAGTACTTTTTACTTGCAGTTGGCTTTTTACAGTATCCACTAACAAATTCAGATTTATTTTTCTGTGCTTTAGACAGAAATAATGAAGGCACCAAAAGCAAGATTGCTACTAAGTTTCAACCTTCCAGAACAATGAAACATTTGTTTATATTGAATCTCTTAATGTCATCGTCTTAATTTCACAAACTATAAATATCCATTTACTGTATTTAAGCATATGCATTTGCTACAGCGTATCAGCTGTAATGTCACCAAAAGAACTCCTGTGATTTAGTCATTTGATATTCTGCTAAGTGTTCTCCGAACACATTCTGTCAAAACATTTTAAATATTTGTATAATACTATAAAAATTGTGCTGTGCATATGTTACCAGACAGTAGAGGCTTAATTAGCATTCTTAGCAGCCTGAGCTTCACTGGGATAGAGAAGGAAATGCACAGTGCAAGTGCTGGGGCCTCAAGATAAGTTCTTTCTCCAAATATCAGGTTTGTTTCTTGAAAAACATAGCCCTGGGAGGTGTTGGCCTGGGTTGCTCTTTCGAATAGTTGTAACCAGTAATCCTTCCAGTGCAGCTCTGAGGGAAAGCTCTGCATGTTTTAGAGAGAATAGCCCACTGTTGGGACTAATGTAAATTAGTGTGCTTCTGTTGTCTTAACTATAATCTGAGGTCTCAAGTGTTTGTGGACAGCTTGCTGAATGTGCAGTCATGTTCTAGGAAGAAGGGACTGATTCTCGTGAGTACCAAAAGACATGAATCTGCAGCATGGCAGCACTGGTACCTACACAGCTGCACTGGCTAGAGTGCAAACCTTACATGAATCAGGATCTGCACTGGGAGAGACCTCCCTTGGTGGAGGGCTGCAAAAATGACTCTGCCTCTCTGTTTCACGCCTACACTCCCCGGAGGGAGCATCTCTGGGTATGCTAATGCGCTCCTAAGCCTAGGAGCCCAACGGTAAGCAACTTCATGATACCCCGGGCTCTTATGGTCCTGAGTGCTTTGGATAAGTTACCATAGTTGAAGTAGCCACAGGGACAAAACCATAGCACTCAGTGAAATAAAACTTAAAACGTTATATTAAACAGGATGGGATGCTCTCAATGAAGAGCTATTGTTTGCACCATTTATTATTCTAATTTAGCTGGTTAGCCTATGCTACCAATAGCTTAATTGACCACACCGTCCTAGGTCGATTTCTTTTACTTTCCCCATAGCTAAAGCAATCTAACTTATTATCATTTGATTTATCTGCATACACAGAATTAGAGAATGGTTAAGGTTGGAAGGGACCTCTAGAGATCATTCCTAAATCATTAAGAACAGTGCAGGTGTAGTCCTGAGCTTTTGGGTAGGCAGCTCCATAACAGCTATCACTGCCTGGCTTAGTGTCAAAGGATGGATGTTCTAGAATCATCCAGTGAGTTAAGGCTGGGCAGATGTGATGAAGCTCCTCCTTACTTGAGCAGTGCCTTCAGGTAGGTTTTAGACCTTCAAAATTACTATATTCTGGCAAGGTAGTCTGAATTTGTGAATGAGTGAGTGCAGTCTTTCGTGTTTCTGATCAGAAAGATGTGTGATGAAGTGATCCGTCTTCACTTCCCTGCTTTCTTTAGCTTAGTCCAGCTTGTAACTTAAAAAAAGATATACAGCATCACCAGAGTCATATGGACAGTTTTGAAAAGGTTAGGGATCTTGAATTCCTCATTAGGGCTGGGATTAAGGACTGTCTTGCATTAATCTAGGAAAGGACTAAATGTGTTTGTGTGGAAAACAGAACCCTTAAAATGAAGTCCTGTTTGTATAGTACATTGTAGTCACTCAAACGCTTCACTGTCAATCCTAATCGCATAACTCCCCCTAAAGTTAACACCTTTATTCAACAAAAGGTGAAGACTATGGATTTGAAATATATAATATTTTTATTTTATATATTTAATTTGCATATGTATAATAATTTATATTAATACTTATATTACAAATATTATATAAAAATATATATAATATATAAATTACATATAAATTACATATAAATATTATAATATTTATATGTAATATAATTGCCTCAATGGTGACAAAAGACACCATGAGGTGTTCTTGACATGAGACAAAAATGAATGTCAATTACTGTACTACAGAAATTTGGAGTCTGTTCTGACACAGCAAAGATAGAAAATGGGAAAGCTTGTACAAAAAAATAAATTACAGTAAGAAAAAAACTTTTTTCTTCTATTAAAGTTTTATCAGGGCCAGTCTCCAGCATAAAGAGGTTTTGTTTGTTTGTTTGTTTTAATCAAACCATGTAGTAAAGTGTTATGGAAGTTAACATGGTCTCACTCTATGGAAATGATATACAACAATAAATACTGAGGAAAAAAAAGTCCTGTGCAGAAATTACTTTGTATTTGGGGTTTTTATCTTTTTGAACATAGAATAGAAAATATTTTTTAAAAAATCACCATTTAATTCTTACAGTGTACTAGAGGAAGATCAGTATATACAAACATAGAAGAAATGCTGTTCTTCAGAGGGTTCAGTGCTTTGGATGATGACACATGAATACCGTTTTGAGGAATTTATCTTTAGTTAGGAAAAAACTACAGATTAGAGTTTAAGTTTTTGTACTGTATATTTGCTGCAAATGTGTCTGACCTGCTCAAGGACTTTGCAGCTAAAGCATATGTCTTTAAGGCCATTGAAGTTTAGCATGAATTAGAATTACACAGATACAGAGGAGTGACAGCATTTTGTTGTATGAGATCAGCCAGGCACTGGCTTTGGGGCAGAGGAAGGAGATTGCCAAAGTAATTAGGGCATAAGAAGCAAAAGCAAGAGAAATTATTTATGATAAAGAAGATACACGAGGTGCTTCCATTTGCTTTCTGAATGAGGGATGCTCTGCACATGAGCATGGGTAAGGGCAGTGACCCATCCTGCCATGGGGGCATCTCATTTCAGCCAGCTGCAGTTCGGTACTAATGTTTTCCTGAAGGCTGCCCGAGCTCCATGTATGCTCAGAGTGAAGCTATGGTAGAGATGCTTATGGTCTGGGAAGTGAAGGGAAGAGGGGAGTGAAAGCTAAGTTACATTGCAAAGATGTAGATAAAGCCTTTTCCAGCTATCTTAATGAAAAAAACTCGAATGTATTTGGAGGTTATCATTTTATTTTTTCCTTTTATCCTGAACCTCTTTCTCATATTATAATTCTATTCTCAAACAATTCTCCATATACTGTATCTTCCAGGAGTTTAAGTCAGGTAAAACTGTAAAATCTGGAGAGATACAATTCATATCCAATTACTCAAATAATTTATTTAAACTACATCCCTTAGTCTTATCTCTGAAAACAAACAAAACAAATATTCATGCTTCATTAATTGCCCGCAATAAATCAGTGACAAAAATGTACTTTTGCAATTTTCTTTTAATAAGAAGAAAACAAGGACAAACAAAAACGGAGCAAGAGAGGTTCATGGGGGAGATTGCAAATTGATTTTCTTGAGATAGAACATGAGGGTTGTATTGTTGTTCAGTGCTGGCTCATCTAAGTGTTTGTGCTGGTACACGAAGAACATGCTGCTAACAAGATGAGTTACAGAATATTCTCTAGTCATTCTTATGAGTCCATGGTAATTTATTTTTGAAGTAGTGTAAAGGTGGATAGAGGAGAAGAATAATTGGAAAGGATGATGCAACTCAGTGGAATCACTGATATTCACCATTCAAGCTGGTATGTCTTTGATAAATATGAAAAATTCACGAATGAAACATTTAAGGCTGGCTGCGCTAAACAGACGATGGACACGCAGAGCAATATGAAGACCTGTGACAAGCATAAAGTATACATTTTTTAATGAGTGTAAGCCCTTAGAAAGGCAAGAGAGAGGGTTTTGCTTATTTTCCGAAGTATACAGTGTATACTCAGTGCACATTGTTTCTTAATCTTACACTAATGCTTAAATTACTGTTCAGTAATCAGATACATGAATCCCTTAGGTCCATATAGAAGCTGACAAGCTTCAGATTTGCAATACACAGTTCAAAATATCAATTCATAGGTATTCTATTTCTCTTTGCTTATAATATTTTTGAACTAGTCATTTGTTTGATACGTGAGTCTGCTTTTTCTCTGAATTATTCCTAGGAGAAGCAAATTATTTCAGAACTGGAGTTAAGGCTAAAAGTATTCATTAGAAGCTGAATTTCCTATGACTTACATAAATGGCAATAGGATGAGTTTTAAATGATTCTTTCCTCATTCAACATTTTTTTGTTTAGCTCTTTATAATAATAATAATAATAATAATAATAATAAATCCACTAATTTAGCTCTGAACAGGTTAATTCAGTTGTGATCGACACAGTCCAGGAGCTAAGTTATCTTTCTTTTCCTCAATCTAGAAATGAGTTAATTGTTGAGGTAGGATAAACCATTTTTAATGCCCATTTTTATTAAGTTAAATAATTTTGCCTTCGCATATTTAGATACTTAATATTTTTAAATAAGATATTTAATGTCTGTGTTCTTTGGTATCCGTTTTGAAAAATGTGGATAATTATATTAAGCTTAAAAGGAAATTGGAGCTCCTTGGACAAATGTTCAATGCAATATTAAGACATAGTGAATGTGGATTTTAGAAGGAGATAATACACTCCCCACCAATATTGTGGGTGATTTCTTTAACTTGAAATTAGGTTTGTAATTTATTGTATGAATCAAATAGCTACATTCTTTCACAGATTTCACCTGCTATAGATGGTAAATGTAAAGTAAAATGTAGCAGTTAGTGCCAACATCTGATTATTTCTACTTACAAGTGATTTTTTCAGTGCTTTCCCTACAGGAAGGGGTTGAAAGTAAGATAAATGCTTTTACTTCTTAACAACCATTTTGAGGGATTGCTTTGTGGTTCCTTAGTGTGGGGGAGAAATCTATTGTAGATTTTTTTTTATTCCTTTAATTTGATAGATTTTGTCACCTATTTTGAAGTACTATAGCAAGTGAATTTTTTTTTTTTTTAAATGATTCCGTATAGACTAAGTCAGTTGTTTTGCTGTATGAGGAGTTGGGAGTCTCTCAGCAATATGGGGAGTTATGGTCTTACATATATCAGAAGGAGATGCAGACCAAACATTTGAACAGATAGATCAGACATTCTGCTTTATTCTAAAATAACACTATCTTGGAAGCGATGGAAGCCTAGTCTAGGACGAGAGCTTAAAATCACAGAATCATAGAATCATTAAGGTTGGAAGGGACCTCTGGAGATCATGTCCTGAAAGTCTTGCTACAGACCTTAGCTCAGGGGAATGGAGGGAATTTGCCTGGACCAAGTGGCAGGTTTGATAAGCTGAGTTAATTTTTGGATTGGAAGGGTTACAAGCCCTGTCCTGTTCCAGGACCAGACTGGTACTCAAGACAGCAGAAACTTACGGTTCAATCCTTCAGTTTATTTATTTATTTGTATGTTTATATTATTATTTTTGGTAATATGATAGTTCTTTTTTATTTTGTTTTATAGTGACTTGAGGGCAGAGACAGGTGATGGTCATGGTCTTCCTAGAATTTAGTATATGAGAAGCCCTGCGTTGAGCATCCGTCGATCAGATGGGCTTACCAACATACCAGTGCACTATGGGCATGTTAAAAACATGTGTTTTTTGGTGAGATTTAAGAAGGAAGTAGTGGTGAGACATGGTGGCAGTTCTGCTCCGCAGGATACTCCATGAGCCAGAGTCACTGCTGGGTTAGGAAGTGTCAGAGGACTGGTTCTCACCACCACGTCCCCAGGGTCAGCCATGCCCTGAGTAACTTCTGCTGCTACCTCCATTAAACAGATCTGGCTTGTTGCTAATGGGCTGCAAAGCTCTGGAAAGCTTGGAAACTTTTGAAGTAGGGCCCTGTTCCCCTGGTACTGCCCTGTGTGCCAACACGGCGGAGATGCGCTCAGGGCTGCTCCTGTGCTTGGAGTTAGGCCGCGCCATAAGTCCTTGGCTGAATCAGAGGCTCAGCACATTGATTTATGTCTGTTCATCACATTTCTATTTCTCAAAGCATTCTCTGTCACTTTCAGTTTATTAATTCATTATTGGAGTCCTGTATCAGTGATCCAAATATGCCTCATACCTTATTTTTCACTGATGGAAGCATGTGTCTGAAACAGGGTTACATAAAGAATGACCAGTTTGTTGTGGCAGAGATGTCATAGATCAAAGCTGAGGTTTCACTGGAAATGTAAGGGAAATTAAATTTTGAATGACTTATGGCTCTATTTTCAACTCTGAATACTCCATGAGGATTTTGAGTCAGACTGTTCCAACATTCATGCAGCCAAATGGTCGTGTAACACAATGCTACAAACCTAATCCCTAGAAAAGGGTGGGGGGAGGTTGTGTGTGTGTGCTGTCTGAGTTATATAGGAAATTATTTAAATTTTAGCAGTCTGAGACAAAGTTTTGATCTTTTTTTTTTTAGAAAAAGTGTGAGAAAAAAAATCACAAACTCAAAGAAGTCTGTTAAACCAACAAAGCTCATTGGCAGGAAAGGTAAATTCTGAATTCTACATTCTGTTACAGAGAAAAAGTATTCTATTGACTGAAGCCTTTCTAAGATCAGCACTAGTAATTAACTAACCCTAGATAATAGTGCTGGACTGCTCCAATGTATTCAATATTATTCATCATAAAAGTTAACACACCATACAAATATAATAAAAGGTACCTATAGTTATGAAACTGATACTATAATTAAAGAATGGATAGGAACTGTTCAACAGAACAGCGTACAAATAAAATCTATTGTAGCAGAAAAAAAAATCAGAAAACTGTTAAGGTGATTTTGCACCTATTTTTTTCGGGGAAAAGCATATAGATGTGATTTGAGGGTACACAGGAGATCTCATGCATTTAAGCTAATTTTTATTGATGCTAAGGAGATAAATGTGTATTTTTAAATACTGGTTCACACTTTGCTCCATTGGTTAGCACTGGCTGAAGTATTTTGTGAGTCATTTTCTGTGTATTAATAAAATCTAGTTCTTCCTCAGGAGACTCTTCTATCATTTGCCAGTGCAGAGGGGGTGCTCTACCAGACTAGCTTCTCTGATGAATGAGCTTCACTAGTTATCAACACTTTTCTTATCAATAATGACAATTGCAATAGAGAAATATGTCAGGTGCAATCCAGAGATCCATGGCTCTGGGAAGAATGAATGACAGTTGACTTTAGATTTTAAGACTGGTGAGACAGTTTTCTATAGTTCTTATGAGTGAACTGTGTACCACCAGAGAGAACAGTAGTGATGACATGAGCTGAAGTGAAGCCCGATAAAAGCCAGTGCTGTCAGTTATTCAACGCCATCAGTATATTTTCTTTTTCCTTCTCTTGAAATTTTAGGTCTCAAGTGAGTGAAACTCACCATAATGCCACATGTATTAGGTGCTTAGTTTATTTTTATTATTAAACTTATTTTTTTGTATGACACAAATATCAATTAATATTTTAATATATATATTCAGGTAATCTTATATATTATTAAATATATACATGCTTTGCCCACCTTCAGAAGGCAACCAGGTTGATAGAAACCCAATATATTTCAAGAGCCAAATGTAAATTTTTTGCAACTTTTTGCAGGAGAGTTGAAAGAAATTGCAATGACTGTGATGGATGCCCTTCTCAGTCACTGAAATACTCTGCTGCATAATTTGGTTATTTTCTGTTGGTATTGCATTGTACAATGAAAGTAAGGTGTTGAGAGAAGAACATCAGAACCCCTTAGTAGTTCTTTCCAGTAAATAAAAAGCACAAAAGGAGATGATTCCTGCAAGTATAGCTGAGTAAGCAAACAAATCCTGGATGCTGCTGATTTAATGCCATTTTTATGAAATTTAAATATATATATTCAAACTTGGATTTAAAATGCATATTGAAATAATTTTCATAGTCTCTGTAATCTGAGCTGTGTTTCCGTCACACAGCCAAGATCCAAAATATAGAAGACCAGAGGTACATAGCACTGTTGCAGCTGGTTAAGAACCCCGTGGAAGTTGTAGTTGTGACTAAATGAAGTGGTGCACTTCATAGACTTCATTTAATAAACCCTATTTCTCGAGGTTTATGGAATAAAAACAGTACAGATATTTTAAAAAGACCCACATACATCCAGGCTCAGTTATTCAATAGTTTTCTATCCTTCACTTCTATATCCAATGTTTTCTTTTTGTAATATTTCTTATTTTATACCAGGATTGATGAAGCTGTGTGTTATCTTGACAAAAGTGAAAAGATCTTTGAGAGCATGAGATTTTGCGTAAAACTTGGAGAGTTTTGGTGGCTCACTCTTTACAACTTTTTCGATGCTCATGGCCAAAGACTGCAGCTTGATTACAGGCCTGTCCATCAGCACAGTGCAGTCTAGCTTCAGCTGAGGATGAGATGCTGCAGCATGTATTTAAGTCAGCAGAGCCCACCACTTCATATATTCATTCCCTCAGAACTTCCCCATGCGTCACTGCTACTACAAGATAGGTTTGTACACAAAGACAACAGACTGGTGACTGTGTTGCTGTAAAAAAATGTAGTTTCATAAAACACAAACATCTAGGAGAGAGGGTCAATAGCTGATTTATATTGACCTCAGGTGTACATGAAAATTGTACAAGCCATGAAAGCCCTGTTGCATAAACCAACAGTGCGAGCTATATATTACAGAGCCTAAGCTGGTGGTTAGAAAACCCAACAATACTTAAAGATTATTACAAATCCTTCTTTCCAAAGGAATTGTGGCTTTGTGTTAAATTGACAGAAACCACTCTTGACAACTTAGGGGAGACATTTTTGCTGACGTTCAGAGTAACAAAGAATCATTGTCATATAAGGTATCCCATTAAAAGCAAGATACAGATTGTGCTTAGTCCCATGCAAGCCAGCGGAGGCTAACTGAGGTGTGAAATCCAGCAAGCCGCTAGGAAGAAGGGCGGTGCGTATTCGTCAGCCTCTCTCCTCCAGCATTACCGAAGTAGCAAAGATGACAGGCTCCCAATAAAACTAATATAATCACATACTAGCGCAGCTTGAGCAACATGAGATGGAGTCCATTTGTTAGGCTGTGTTAGACTTCTGTTGGTAATGGGAAGAGCATAGCTAGCTACTCCTAATTAAAAACAACAGCACCGGCAACAACACAAAACTAGCTACCTTTTATGACAGTGTGAGCTTAATTTAGCTGCTGCGCTGGGCATGCCTGGTTCACTAAGAATGCGTTACACAAATCTGAGTCCTCTGAAAGGCTGACAGAAGGCAGACAGGAAAAACAATGCTCACAATGTAGGGTTTTATTCACCACCTTCTTCATCCTAAAAAACACTCCCACACTCTTGTATCACCGTGGTCCCTTACGTTTAGTAATATAGGAGTGACAAGATGAGTTTGACACTTCAGTCTGAGGTTTCATGCAGTAAAGTACTGAAGGTCTTGTGGAAAGAAAGAAAAATTGGCAGTAGGCTTCTGTGGGAGTTGGTAATCCACATAATTCACACAAGAAATGAAGTGACAGTGATCTTCAGCACACATTAATGATGGTGAAAGATTCATGTCTACTTATTATTATACAGGTAAAAGGCTGAGTCATGAGAAGAAGTTGACAGCATCTTAGAAAAAGATGTTGAAGATCAGTCACCTGAAAATGACTAAATACTATCAAGTTATATGTTATGTAATAACAGTAATTAGCTGCATATCTATATACTGGAAATTCTTCTATCTTTTTGTTGTTGTTGTTCATATAGAAGAGAAAAGTTATAGAATTGATAGTGCTTATTGATTATATATCACAATGAGATATATCTATGGTGCACCAAAGGAAAAGAGAGGAGGAAATTTTTCTGTCACAGAGTAAAAAAAACGTTAATTAGCTAGTCGAGTGCCAGATATAAGATGTATATATAAGAAAGGAGAGAAGTTCTTATTTTATTCAGGAAGCACAGTCTACTCATTTCCTCTCTAGGCAGAAAATATAGTAATTTTCCAGGAGAAAACTTAATCCTCCTGGATTAAGATCCTGGATACTTCAAGAGACTTGAGGGAGGGGTCGTGGCTACAGGAATGTTACATTTCACCAACAAATGATGATTCTTGATGGAAGCTATAAAAAAAGAGTTTTTTTCTGAGAGCGTGCTGTCTGAGTTATATAGGAAAAGATTATGAATGCCTTACTGCCATCTTCCTTGTGAGAGCAGAGCAGGTTTGTCTGGTTGTGGGGAAAAGAGAGAGAGAGGGAAAATAGAACTTTCTGATTTAACCTCAGCTGAACAGACTAAGCCGGTCTTTTGCACATATTTATAAATAATAGAGAGGGAGAAATAAAAACTCTGCACTATGCTGACAAATATGCTTTTACTTGGTTTTTGCCTTCACTTGGATTCAGTTCAAGGGATTTTTAAGCATGCTGGATATAGATTACCAGTAGGATATTATGAACATAAGGGTAAGATGAATACTAAAGCAGACATCGTTTTTGGACAGTTAGCAGCACTTAGATAAAAAGAGACTGGACAGTCTGGCAGTAGTAGAAAGACTGTTCAGAAGGCAGGAGGATTTTTGAAGAAGCACATGAACCACATAAAAGCGATGGAGATTGTTGCACCTGAGTAAAATGAAAGCAGGTAAAATTTCATGGTCAAAGAAGATTCTTATCTAAAACATAGAAATGACATATTATGAAAAAAAATCTTATTTTAATAACAAGGTAATTATAACAAAATAGTACATCTGTGATTTTAAAATTGCTGCAGTACTTTTTGGGGGTTGCCAAAAGCAACTGCTGAGTAAATTTAACAAATTGTTAATAATATTTATAGTAATTACTGTCATGAAGGGAACAGAAATATGTTAGTATGAGATTGTTTCACGACAGTTTCAATTTTTAGTCTCCTAACATGCACAATATGCACAATATAGAAAGCTTCATTAACTCATTTTTGTTTCTTCTTGATCTGCTGTCAAAAGTAGACATTTGTATCTTATTGAAGACTGCTTATGATTCCTCCTGGATGAAGCAGGCTGGAAATGCATTAGGCATGAGGTGAATTGTGAAGTATGATGTACAGTTTTGCATATTTATGTTTTATAAATCAAACAACCACATTATGACCAAATATTTGAGAAAAGAAATCTTGACAAATAACCGTTTATCATCTTTTGCAAAATCATTAATGCTAGGCTTGGGAGTTTAGTTTGGATGGGTAGACGTTTCTTTGTATGAATATATGAGAATTTTCTGATCAAAACCCGGGCAGATTTTGAGGAGAAGAAGTATCTAAGCAATTGATTTTCTTTCTGAGATTTCCAGGAGGCATTTTTTGTAATGGCTTGAGTCAGGAGGGCTGGAGTCAAATTCTGGCCATTTGTTTCTGATCCCACCTAAGCCTTTGGTCTGTGACATGAACACAGTTGCTGCTCTCTGCAAAAATCACACCGTAATCTTTGCTGTTATAGAGATAATTGAAAACTGAAAGGGTGGAGAAAGGTGTAGATGGACCGAATTAGGAAAAAAAGAGTTCCGTTTAGGATCATTTTTCAAATACTCTTCAGTAATTTACACAGATAACAGTAATTTGCAGAAAAGAGAGAAAACCAGAAATATGAAAATGTTTGGAATGAAAATGGTATAATGTGTTGCTTCTCATCAGTGAATTTTCCTTGTTCTTATGTGATTTTACTGTCTGTTTACTACACAAGCTTCAGGGAAATTAAAATTCCCTGAATCTATTCGTTTTTCTTCAAGAATGTCTGATGAAGGAAGATGTGACACAAAATTTAATGAGGACTTTTGATACTTGAAAAATTTTGTGGAATTTTAGGACTTGCAAGATCCACAATTCCAGTCATTCAAATTCCTCTAAATATTGTAGTAAATGCGTTTGACAGCGCAGGTTAGCTTCTCTGTATGTTTTTTTTTTTTTTTTTAAAAAAAAGGTTAAATAGTGTCTACAAATCTATCAGAGTGATGAATTAACTATGTTCTAGGGCATCATTTGATTTTCTGGGTGATATAAGCAAATTCTTGGTCCCAGAGAAACATTAGTTTTTGGATTAATTCATTAATGAAGAATGAGATTTTTTTTTTTTTAATGCACAGAGAGGAGTGATGAAGAAGAGATGAGACAATTTCCTCAGCAGAAAGGTGGTAGGGAAGCAAAGATAAATTGGAAGGGAACAGCTGCTTTTATTCATCAGTGAAATGGCAAGTAAGGGCTGTTGAATGAGATCATTGTATAATGAGGATGTGGAACAAAGATGTGTGTTTCTTGTGAGTTTATTTTCTTGGTGTGCAAGATGTTAATCTGGTTTGGACTTCTGATATAGGAAGGTGTCATTGATGGATTTTCAGATCACATTCGTTTGCTCTTTTGCCTGTATAGCATACAGCTATTTATGCTCACTAATGATTGTGCTGTTCTTGGTAGTTGTAATATGTAGTTTAAGAAAACCTTAAGAACCTTAAATGTGTCCATAGTCAATGAACCAAATAATAAAAACAATTTTTGATCAATGTAAAAAATGCAATTTGTAATAATGATGTACTACTTGAATAAATATTATTAAATTAATATAACTAAGGAAGGCTTCCGAAGGACACAAAACTACAATAAAATCAGGCATACAGAATGATTATACATTAGAGTTAAGTAATGTTGGGCTATGTTCAGTAATTTACAAACAGAGATTTCCTAAAAGATAGTCATCCACTCTTTGTAGGTGGGAGGAGAGTTCAGTAGTATTCCGGTCTTATTCAGCACTTGGTCTTATGCTTTCCTAAAGTGTATACCTAACCTTTGAACACAGTGCACAGGCCAGAATAATCACAAATTAACCTACAAATAAGTTACTCTGCATTTGCTACAGATTGTGATGAACCTAGAAAAAGAAAATTAAGTTTAGCTTGCCTCCAACCCTGATGGCTATCCTTCATGAAAAGGAATTTCTTCAGCAATACTGTCAACTAGGAATCCAATTTTGTATTTTCTTGATGTAATCAAAGCAAAACAAAAAAAAGAAAAAACACCTTTTGCTTCTAAATATAAACTCATTTTTGCATCACTTAAACACAGGAAGGACAGCATAAATGTTGAGGATGTAGGGTTGGATTTAGTTACAGTTCCGTTGTTGGTGTTGGGGGATTTTCAGATCACTTCTCCCTAGCTTAATTCCTGTCCTTGTAGCTGCTGCCATTCATATTCTTTGGAAGGGTCTGTAACCTGATTATGAAAACAACTTTTTATATATTAAATATATATTTCTTTATTCTCTAAAAAGTTCAATGAACTTTATGTTAACTGCCATCAAACTACATTGTTAATAATCATACTCTTATAAGTCTCATCCCTTTTTTTAAAATTAATATTAGTGGTTAGTTCACAAGATTTTTTTTTTTTTTTTTTTCCAAATAAAACAGAAATAGATGGAAAAGCTTCTTTTTTTTTTTTTTTTTTTTTTTTTAAGTTTTTATCTTTTTCATACATTACAGTTACCATGGCATTTTTGTCCCTGAAAAGTTTCCTGATGGTAAAAGTGTTGAGCTGTCTATTATCATTGTGGCTGTAAATGTACAGTGTCAGTATTTTCAAAAGGTCCATAGTAAGTGAGTTAGAAGCAATGGACACATTTTTTTCTTTATAATAGAAGATCTTAAACAGTAAATACAATGAGCATAGTTTTTAATGATTGCTGTATTGACAGGATAATAATCTCTGGAAGGACTTTATACCACATAGAAAAGAAAGCTTTAAAAGTTAGGTATGTGGAACATCTGCAATCTGCCTACATACTCTGCAAATGAATTACCGAATACCAAAATTGAATGAAGTCTTACCCATTTTTGTTTCCTCAGCTGAAAAGATCACCAAAGAATTCTCTTTTATTATTTGTAATGGGTACATACCTATTATTTTTAATGAGTGCAAAAGTCTATAGGATGAAGGTCAAGGATTGCTTCATCATTTATAGCTTTTAAAATAAAGAATATTTTTACCTTTTTTCTCTTCTCCCATTTTTACTTGTCTTTGCACCCACTACTTGGGTGTAGTTGTCTCTAATACTTGGAAAAGGGTTTTTCAGCATTTCAGCTTCTGAGCAGAGAAAGGAGTTTGTGGAATGAGTGAGCACTTGCTTCCAAATAGACAAATGGGCACAAGCAAAAGCATCATCAGGAAGAACTGTCCATGATGAAGCTTACCCGCAGCGTCCCTGCTCAAAACCAAGCATGGTTTACAGCCACACACTAGGACATATTGTCTGCGCTGACCATGCGCACAGCCAAAAGTTACAGGAAATTAGAAGCCTTTATATGAGCAGTTTACAGACTTTGTAGCTGAGCTGCATCCTTACAGCAAACTTGTCCCTCTATATAGTATTGGATAAAATTACTGAAATTGTCTGCATTGAGGGTGTATACTGTTTTTCCCATCCTTCTCTAGAATAAAAGAATGAGAAAGCGTAGTTTCTCAGGAAGTTATGCACATTTGTGAAGAGTCCAGTTCAGGTGATTGATAGTCTAATACACAGATATATATATTTCTTTTTTCTAGAAATTACTATTACTTCTTCTGAAATGTTGCTTTCAAATGTCTCCAGATCCTATGATTGCAAATATTTTTGTCAGGCATATCACTGCTCTAAAGTGTCTTTAAAAACAGCAACACCCCAAAAAATAGAAAGAAAAATGAAAAACTATTGGTTGGATTGTTTTCAGCATCGTTTTCACAAATATTTTCTCTCCTCTCTTCCTGCTCAACTTGAGCAGAATAAAAGGGAACTAATGCATTTACAGAGATGAGTGATAAACTGCCATGCCATTGACTTCTTAGTTTCTGAGAGTGTAAAAGGTATAAAGATTTTCCACTAGGACCCTGTCCTCACTGTATTTCTTTTTCCTTGGTATTTGTCCATCCTCTGTCTCTGCTCTTCCTTAAAAAAAAATAAATAAAATAATAGAAATCTGGGTCAGCACTAGTTTAGCCTGTGAATTCTCCCCCCACTCTTTTTTCTTTCTATTTTTTATTTTTTTTATGTTGCTGTCTATATGAATGCTGCACTTTTCATCTGTACACGTTTTAGCTCTTTAATGGTAGCTGTATGCTTTAAGTTTTTTTACTAGTCCTAGGCAGATTTTTGTGTCAGTTACAGTGATAAAAGTCTGCAATAATTCCTTGCTCGTCTCTGGGGCTTGTTAGAGTTTCTATCTGTGCTCCTGAAAGCCAGAATCTTTTATTGTGTGCTTCTAAGGTCTCGTCATCTGTCGTTTGGAAGGAAAATTGCTTGTGGATTCCTGGAGACAAGTTTGCTGGGTCCTAACCTCAGTTCGTTTTATCCCAATAAATAGTGAAGTGCCAGGTCTGCTGCTGTTTATTGAGTCAAGTGGTGTGAGAAAACAAAACAAAAAGCCCCACATGATTGACTTGTAAGTGGCTATAAATTTGGTAACAAAATAAAAGCACAGATTTCAGAAAATTTTTGATAATGATAAAAACGCTCACTCTTTTCCTGCTTATGTGCTTATTGAAGATGATGGTGCTTTACACAAGATTGATTGATTGAAGATCAGAAGAGTTTCCTGTGTCCCCTTCTGTGTTTGTAACATGCCCCCTGCCCAGTAAAGTTTTATTCTTGTTCTCTCCAGTCTCCAAAGTGCCTGTGCACAGATCGAGGTGTATCTGCCTCCTTGACAGGATTCTGTTTTAAGCAATTTCGTACCCGGCCCAGGCTCCCAAGGCGACATGTAAGCCATCCCCCACCCTTCTCCCTCTTCTACAAAATATTAAATGTTGGGAAAGAAGTGTCAGGTAGAGTGATTCTGCTCAGCCAAATTTACGGTGCCAACTTGCATTAGCTATTAGTCATGTTTGCATCAAGAGGTAATAACTCCTGTGCAGCTCTGCAACCATGTTTTGTGTGTGCTTGGCCCAAGGCTGTGCTGGGCTTTCTGCTGAGGGCTAAAGGCAATGGACAAAGGTCCTTTCAGGCTGCAGTCCATGGAAAGAGGCACAAGGGCAGCCTGTGCAAACCAGCTCTCCAGAGCAGCATGTGGTAATGAAAGGTGCTTCCTCCTCAAGAGGGAAACAAGCATCTAGCTAAGACCCTGACTTCAAATATTCACATAAAGCTATGTCTTCCTCAACATATTAAATACTTGATTTTTCAGTTCTAAGGATCTCGGAAATAGGGATAGAGAGAATTATGACTGATGAAAAGTCTGCTGTCAGCTCAGTGGCAGGATGTTTGTATCCAAGTGAGTCTTCTTTTGTAGTAAAAAGATCTTACAGATTTCTGAATCCCAGTGGGGATAGATGCCAAAAGATGCTCTCAAAGTGAAGTGAAGCATGGATGACACATTGCAAAAAGATCACTTCTTAGTGCTTTTCTGACTGATTTAAGCGGTTCAGAGTACCAACACTTTTACAAAGCAATAATTATTTTATCTTAAATTGGTAAAATGTTTGTGTGAGTACTGCAAGATGTGAATAGGCACTATAATTCTCAACAGACTTTGCGTAGATGGTGTAACATGAGTCTGGAAACGATGCTGTGAAGTCACAACATGGAGACTATGGGAGAGGAGAGGTTGAAGCTGGTTGAGCTGCTGTCTAAGCAGTTTCTTCTCCGCGTATTTAATCTGCTGTGGTTCCCCAACCTGGGTGAGAGGGTTGTGAGCAAAAGCAAGGTAGTAGTGGTGCCCTTGGTCCGAGTTGGAGCTCAAAAACCTGGCATCCTCTAGAGAATTAAGGTGTTGTGTGGGTCTCCTGCCAGGCTGCAGTTCAGTACTGAGTGAGGCGCCAGGCAGACTCGCTGAGGAATCTGTAGTAAGTGTCACCCTGAAGTGCTGACACTGCTCTGTAAGGGCAATATTCATCCTATGATCTATTTAGTTTTACTTTGAAGAAAAAAAAAAGGTTTTGACCATGTAAATCTGTCAGAAACAGCAACAAAAAAAGGTTATGATCAGTCTCGTCCCCATGTTACATCCCCAATCTCTCTTCTGCAGCAGTCTGTCGATCTGAAACCAGCAACCAGATCCTTATCAGTAAGTGCTATACCTACAAACAGACAACTGTTAGTTGAATAACAAGGAAAGTTAAGGGGTACAGTGGGATCTGGAAGTTTGCACATTGATGGAAGCATGAGGTAAACTGCTAAGTCAGTTAAAGATGTTTAAACCTTGACTGTGCTACCCTATTGTAAGGAACAGTGGTAAAATTATACAGATAGGCATGTTTTAAAAAATTCTCTCTGCCATTTGAGTTGGTCATTTAAACCTCAAACCTTTTTTTCTTCTCTATTTCTTTCAAAAATGTTAATATTTTTCTTCACAAGAATCTAGTTTAACATAAATGTGATAGATGGTAAATAAACATTTGGAACCAAATTCTGAATTAATTTACCATCATAGAAAGTCAAAGTAATTTTGTACAGCTCCACAAGGATTTAAACTAAACACTTTTGATATAAAGCAGACACTTTATTCATTATTCTTCAAAGTTGTTGGTTAGCAGCTATGGGAATGTGGAGGTATTATTTTTACTTCAAAAGTTTTGTGAATAACTACAGAATATAATTAAAATATGGAATAAAATAGAGCCAGATTCTGATCTCCTGTGTAGCTTTATTAAGTACCAGTACAACATGACTGATTTGACTAGCCTTACAAGGCTGTCATCAAATCTGACCCCTTTCAGCTCCTCTACATTTTTTTTCACTTAATCAAATCATCCATTGCTTTAGGGAATAAATAATGAAATTTATAATGATATATGATAATAAGAAAAAATATAAATAAAATATATTTCCTAAATCATTAAAAAAAAAAAAAAGAAAGTGCAATAAAGATTAAATTCCATTGAGTATTTTTCACTGTTTGTTTTATCCAGTGAGGTGTAATCTGTTTAACCCAATTTTCTTTATTACTAACATGGCTTAAATCAAAAAAGCCAGGTTTTGAATGGCAGTGATTTGGTAAGAGAGGATCAAGAAAAAAAAATTATATTGACTTAGTGGCCCTTGACTCAAAGCCAGAGCTTTCTGTTCCTGTATGAAGTGGGCAGACATGAGAGGGGAACAGATGGGACAAAAATGGTTTGGGAAGGAAGCTGAGCTGTGAGGCCAGCTCAGGTTGGTTGGCTCCCTGCCATAACAGGAGCAGGTTCAGGCATATGGGGTTGCCAAGAAAGAAACGTGATGTTGACAGCACAAAGGAAAGTCATGCAAAATAGGTGTTCCGTGCCTCAACTCTGCACTTAGTACATGAAGATTACTCTGGTTTGGTAAAATCAAACTGTCATTTTGTGGGAAGAAATATTTTAAGTTTGTGGTTTGTAGCATTCAATCATGTGAGTGCAAGTACGGGTCAAGATTTCTCCCCAGAACGTTGCTCTTCCAGCTGGGTTGCAGGAATGCATTGGCCCTTTCTGCTTAACTGTTTTCATTTGCAAGGTCTTTTGTAGCTGCTGAATTTCTGGAGCCTTAACTCAAAGTGCGTTGCCTATCATGGGGACATATGTTTTACCATTCTCTTGTTAAATTGTCCAGGAGAACTTGTTTGTGTTATTTATTGAAAAAATGACCCACTTTTAACCTTTTTTCTGTCTTTAGAGTTTCTTTGATTTTAACGCAGGGTTGTCCTAAAAAGCTGATACTTCTAAGCTATTTAGTGGGAGCAATATGTTTTAGGAAAAAAAAACAAAATTTGAAATTAAAGAAAATTTGACATTTCAAAATATGGAATTAGAAAGTCAAAATTGTGCTGAAGTTAATAGAAATATCTTTTTATCAAGTTAAAGATTTTACTTTCAAATTTTTTAGCCGTAAGACATCTTATGTTTGAGAATAAAATCTTTTTTTTTTAAAACTGTAAAATAGATCAGAAAAATTAAAAAATAATTCCTCATTTAATTTCTGATATGAGGTTTCACTGGTCTTGTGTGGCTGAGTTTTTTTTAGCCCTCAGAAAACTCTGATATAAATTTTTTGACGTAAATTGTCAATTATATTTAGTTGTCAACGTACTGTTGAAGCACAGATCAGATCTGATCTAAAAAGTCAAAAAGAAAGAGCTTCCCATGTTATGATGTTTTCTAGTTCACATAATCCTAGCAGAATATATCTTACATAAAATGTAATTCCATGGCTTTTACTGAGGTATGCCTCCTTTCTTTGTATTCTTTCTACAAATCTAAAGGAAAGAACTTTTTCTTTTTAATTAGACTTTTGATATGAATGCAGTCAATGCAGTTTTAAATATAGCCAATGAAGATAGAATTTTTTAAACATCCTGAAAACAAACAAAAAACATTACGCCTCTTGTTGTTGCATAGTTTTTTTCTGAGGAGAGCTCATAAAGAAATACAATTAGCGTTTTCAGAATGAAAATAAATTACAGGGATTATCAAATCTTTTAATTTAGTCAAAAAGTCCCATGTATGTGAAGGAGATGGGAAGTATACATCCAGAATGGGAAAGCTGTTGCCAATTAAAAGCATTATGCTTTTTAACAGTATATAATGACAGATTGTCAAAGTGTTACAGTATTTAGTCTAAGAAAGGTAAGAAGTAGTTTAGGAGTTTTCTGACTAGAAGGTTCATGTTTCCCCAGGCTGATTTATAGATTTACTTTTTGAGTATCTTATTTGATCATACTGCTTGAGATATCTCTAAGTTCTTGTTACTATCCATCCCACCAAGACCACTAACTTCAGTTCTGTTTGAATAATGTACCACTCAAAACAAGGTGAAAATATACCAGCTGAATTATTTCAGAGTCATTTTCTTTCCACAAACACAGAGATATGTCGTAACCTGCAACAAAATTCAAAATCACCAGCTCCAGTTTGATAGATTACAAGGTCTTTGTAACATACATCAAACATATATATTTAATTTTCAACTTTCTGATTCTCCTTTTGATGTTCTCACTGGTAGCAAATGAGTAAACTCTAATTAAGAACAATCAATCATCCAGCACTGGACATCCACCCCACTAAAAGACCGAATCTATTAATCTTGAAATTATAACTAATAACTGGAAAGGTATGTTTAAAGCAGTAATGTACTTTAATTCTTTATAAATCATCAGTGCCTCAGAAACTAAATGTAATGAGCATGATGTCGCAACCTATTGCCTTAATAAAATTTCAGCCAGGAGTATTATTCACATTGATCCATTTTCACTGATAAATATCAGTGAAATAATATCAGTTTATTATTTCAAACATTGTAGACTGTGCTTCTGTGACACTCTTTCTTAAGCAAAAGTCAGAGAAAGAAGTAAGACTTAATTGAAACTTATATCTGGGATTACATATAATGTGCCACCCATCTATACTAGTGTAAGGAATACATTTTGAAAAATGTAGTAAAAGATGAAATTTTGTGGAAAATGTTCACTAATTAGAGAATTTTATGACATAAATGATCTACAGTATTATGCAAAGTAGCACTGAAGCAAGTATCTCTAAGAAAGTTTAAGTTATATTTTGGGATTTTACTGTGAAGACCTGTCAGATGAATTCTTGCGGTGAGCCGCAGAGTACCACAGTATGGGCATGGCCTCTGTGCTCTGTGTTATCAGTAAGATGCACTCTTTCTGGGGGAGATTATTGAGATCATGGTGCTACTTACTCAGTTTTACATATAGGATGACTTCCTTTGATTGCATTTCTTTTGGCTTCTCTGCTGTGACTGAAAATCAAAACAGCAATTTCAATGATAAAATTTTCATGGGAAAACCTCTGTGGAAATCCAGACAGACAGCATCATGCCTGCTGACAGGACCTTTTCTGGGCCAAGATCTTTTACGGGCAGAAAGTTTGTGACTCCAGCAGGGAAGTCAGCTTATGAAGGAAGCTCCCTGGGTCTCTGACCAGCTCCACTTTGCAGAAGCAGCTGGCACGTGGCAGCAGAAACAGCCTAGCAATTTTGTATGGCTAAAGAAATAACATCCTCTACAACCTCACCACTGAATGCTCCATCGCCCCTTGGGTGTTATAAGTGAGATTTCATCTCTCCCAATAAAAGACATAGAACAAACTTGGCTTAAAAAGTGGCAGGGAATTTTCCTTTTATTTCTCACTGCCATAAGTCAGTAAACTTGCTAAAAAGGATATAAGAAGAAAAGGCTAAAGCACCACAGAAGACTGTATGAAAGACAGCCATTTAAAATTGCTATTCCTTCTCTACTTCTGCCAGGTTTCTTTCTTAAACTCTCTTCTCTTTAAAACATCAATAATCATCTGGTTCAGCTTTTCAGAGCTTTAAAGATGCCCAGCCTTCTTAGTTGGGCTGGACTTTTGAACGTGTTGGTTAGGCTGCGATAAGCAGACACTATTTCCTCTCTTAATATGTTCCTTTGGAAGACAGCAAAAGGTGAATTAGCAAGCAATTGCAATTGTGAGTTGTTTGAAATGTATTCATTCAAACTTAAATTTTCATCCTACCCCATCCTGTGTAGCCTTAGGCATCTCCAGGGCCAACTTAGGATTCCTTTCATTTCTTTTTTGTGTGTAAATTAAATCTGGACTTCCAGTTTTGAAAGAAGGAAATTTATAAATGAAAGATAGAACATGAAATTTCTATTAAGAGTACTTTAATTTTGAAAATAAATTTAATAGGCATGAAGTCTGAATAGCAAAAAAAAAAGTGTGCATTTTGTATTGGAGGTTATACTTGGGAGAATAATGCATTATGTTTGCCTTTTTTTTAGATGGAAGTATACGCTTGGTGATCTTCTTGACATTTCTAGACAGTAAAACATGGTAGATATGTTAAGTGGCTAAGTTATATTTTTCATCTGTTGGAGAACAGCGAGTCCTCCTCCTAAGAGGCTTTTTTGGAGTGGGGCTAGTTTGGGTGGGGATGCTTGCGCCTCATGCTTGCAAACCTGAGGAAGCCATAGCAATAGTGTTGTTCTTCAGAAATGGTGAATCTTAGTATAACTGTGCAAGGGGAAGGCAAGGGTCATTTACCATAGAGTCAGCAGTCAGTATTTGTGGTGTTTCTCTCCTGCCAAAGTGCCACTCTTAGATATGCCTTGGATGAGTAGACTTTCCTTTTTCTCATGAGCCATGTAGATGTTCACACACAAAATACATATACACACATACGTACA
The DNA here is from genome assembly GCA_013389825.1 of Crypturellus undulatus. Classification (NCBI taxonomy): domain Eukaryota; kingdom Metazoa; phylum Chordata; class Aves; order Tinamiformes; family Tinamidae; genus Crypturellus; species Crypturellus undulatus. The sequence goes on from VWPW01006153.1 coordinate 588,632, forward strand.
AACACAGAAATCTACTGTCCTGAGTTTTCTGGCCTGAGAACTGAAGAAGAGGTAGTTATGATGAAAGCTTTTTTCCCACTTAATGGGGAGATTGTATCATATGAATGACTGAGAATGATGTGGTTTCTGAAATAAGTTGAAGGAAATTCAAGACCTGAGGGCTTTTCCTTGATTTCCTAAGAGTATAAAAATAATCAATAAGAACTGGGTTGGAGAATCTGTAATGTTTAGCTTTAGTTTTGCTTTGAGAAAAATAAACTTTTTTTTTTCTTTGGGAGATGGAATACTTAATCTCTGCAGAACAAAAGGGCCATCTGGGAGGTGAAACTAGCTCCTTTAGGCTAAAAGGGACCTAAACCTTGAAAGGCAATGTAAAAAGTCTTAGCTTTGTTGTGCATACTTGAAAAGAGTGTAAATTATTCTTCAAAGTCAGGTTGGTCACTGTCTGGTTTCTTTGCTTCGAAGACCCCTTCAAGAGAGCAAGCATCTGAAAACAACTAATAGCATCTCAGAGAATAGTCTAAATGCTCATACAACTAAACAACCTTAAGCTTTAGCAGAACATACAGTCCAACCTTCTATAAGACCTGACCATGAAAGAATACATATGTCCTGTACTAACAAGCATATAAACATCCGGCTCGCTTTTTCAAAGTCATCTTCATTCACAACCTCTGACTAAAAGCATGTTTACAAAATAGACTGGTGTTTAATCCATGTGTTTAAGTATAAATGTATTCGCTTTTTCAATTTAATAAATAAGCTTGATACCCTGTGTCTTTCCCCCCTCAGAATATAAGTTATAAAGTTTGCTATGCCAAATAATAGAGGGAGGTAGAGAATGGGGTTAATAAGTGATTTTTAAATGACTGAATTGATCAGTGGGTTGGCAAGTGGGGATTCTATCACACGGTATTTTGTTCTTAATTTAAGAAGCTTTATCGGGTTTAAAAACCGGGATGCTGCTTGGTTACTGATGCTCATCTGATTTCTTATAGTGCAATTAGTAATTCCCTGCACCTTGTCTGATGATTCACATGCATAATTGTGGTGTTTGGGGTGTAAATGTAATAAATAAGTAAATGTAAATAAATGAGTAAATGCTCTTTAATGCCACAAACCACGTTGTGCTTCAAAAGGGGTTAAAAGCAAAGACTTGTTTTAGTTCTTTTTGAAACAGAAAATAAGACTTTTCCTGAGGATAAAACCCTCCCGTGAATTTCAAAAGCTCTAACATCAGAGGGAATCTTAGCTAGAGTGAAGCGAAGTAATAAAAGCAGTTTAGGTGGAATTTCTCTAAGCGATAAGCTTTTACTGTCTTATCATTGATTGCCTTTAACACCTTGCTAGCACCTAGGAAAGCAAATACTTGATTTTCTGGTGAATTAATTATTCACCTGATATTTCTGAATATCATAAAATGGTGAGAAAGATTTTTATCATCTCTTTTATAGAAAAAAAGGAAGCTGAATAATTTAAGAATTTTAGAGTTGCAAGGATATTATTTTACAGATATTTTATGAATCTCTGTACAAACTAAACTTTTTAAAAAATTTTAAGATTATCCAGATAGCATCACTACCCGACCTTTGATTATTATGATAAACTGCAGCCCCGAAACATTAAAATTTAGAACAGACAATTATTTTTATATAAGCATGTTTACATACCACAGGTGAGCTAAGTTTTCTGTTCACTAGATAAAAACGTTATTTTCCAAGTAACATATATTTGGTACATTTAGTACCTATTAGTAACTGTTAATTTAGTGCTTTTATGTAACTGTTCCATGTAGGAAACACATTCTGTCTCTCAGAGTTGTAGGGCTTTCATGAGACCTTGAAGCCTATAGTTGCTCTGAAATGTCACTCTTTTCTTTAGAAACATGATATATACACTATGTTTTGGCATTCCATGATAAAATTACAATTAATAGCAATGATAAATAGAGATTAATGTATTTATAAAGAAGAAATTAATGCAGTGAATGGAAAAGCGAACTCTTAATCTTCTAGAAATTTCCCTGGGACTTTCAGAGACACCTTTCCTAGCAAGAAGGGAAAGGAAATAACTCCAGGAGATCTGAGCTTTAACAGATGAGAGAGTTTCATTTTGGCTCACAGGCTGGATCCTCATGCTTGGCTGTACATGCCTCCAAAGCAAGGTGGGCAGGAAAATGTGCTGATGTCCTTGGAAGTGCTCGCTCCCTCTGTGCTTTTCCAGGGCAGAGCCCTCCATCGGGTTTATTCTTAGACCCAGAGCTCCATTTCTGCCCACAGGACCCGTGCGTGTGCTTGTTTTGGCCATGTCCTCTAGTAAGGTTAATTCACTCATTTCAGGGAAGTATTTGATTTAGGTTGCTCCAAACTCAGTGTGTCAGTCTTTCCACCTTGAGGCCCAAAGGCATTTTTTAGCACAAAAGAAAGACAGTGCCCTGAGCGATTACAGTATATCTGATTGATTGGCTGCAATCTCTAATACTGCAGGTATGACATTATCCTCCCTCCACAATGCTGTTCTTTGCGAGTTCAGCTGAGGTGCAGTCTCATCAGGGACTATTTCAGGGCTTTGTTTCACTGAGCTTAACCTTAAAAATGCATTATTGATTTCCTATTTAAACCACAGTTTTGCAAACAGCAGTAACTAGACAAATTTATGCTTATTATAAAAATAAAATAAATATATGCAATAAACAAATGAGACTGCTCATTATATGTCTTGAACTAAGCTGTATAAATCATAAACCACATACCAGATATATAATGGTGATTTTATAGCAGCATGGAGCTAAGACTAAGGTAAAGGGAGAAAGTTTGTTTTAACTGCAAACACAAAAGAAGAATTAAGAAATCCACTGCCTTTTATCAAGAATGAGGTTATTGGGTGTAATCCTTCCTTAAAAAAAGCATGTATTTTAATTAATATTATTCTATTCAAACATAAAAATCATTCAACGCATTGCTGGGGTGGGAGTGAACAACACTGTTAGGGGAAAGCATAATATGAGGATGTGATTTCTACTTCAAGTTAAATCACTGCTAACTGAAAATGAATTATGAATTATTATGGACATTTTTCTCATACAAAAAAATATTGTGATGTTGTAGATAAACTTTCAAAGATTCATGACATTTTGCATTTTTTATTTTAGATTGCATATTTCTTATATATTTTGCTGCTGGAAGATGGCCATGCGTGCATAAACACCAGAAGCAAGACAGAGGAAAACTTGCCTTTAATTTGTGAAACTAAAACAAATACTTGCACAACTGAAATTATGAAAATACATTCACAACAGCTAATCGAAGCCTACTCATCTACCAGATGGAGAAAAAAAAGGATCAGACAGTTCTAGACAGCATAAAGATAACCTCCATTAATTTTCTATTACTGGGTTTAAGGATTATACAAATGGGAAGACCTGTCTCTCTTCTGATATATTCTTTTCTTGTCCTTTTTAATTTACAATTCAGAAGGGCAGGAAGTAAGCTGGAAGAAAAAATATTTTTAAAATTATGAATTGTGTTTGTTTCTCAGGGAAAGACATAGAATGAGGCTGCACTAGTAAGTGCCACCAAAATGAGTCTTTTGTTTCCTCCTGCACCAACTCATCTGCTGTCTGCATTGGGCCATAAGTGCTGGAATTCGCAGCAGGCATCTGTTATAAAATTACTCAATTCATTAGTCATGAGTTTGGGAAATACACAGACGGCACACAGGAGAGACTTTGTGCAAAATGCCTTCCTTTTATCATCTCCGAGATGCTTTTACTGTCTCGGAGTTTAATTGCTGACTTGGGTAGGAATGCTTCCACTTTAACTGGGGAGTGAAAGGTTTTATCTGAGTGAAAGGTTTTGTGAGGAGAAACGAGCTATTCATCGTGGTTGTATTTGGTGAGTGTTCGTGAAACATATCTTCTTTTGAACAAGGAAAGCCAATTGAGGATTATGTTGGCTGAAGTAATTTATAGATGGCCATGCTCTCTGGTTAGAATTGCTACTGTCAATATAAATACAGCCTGTTTTGGTCATTGCAATGACCTGTATAGTAAGTGTCTTCTCTTACATTCCCAGGCACTAATGGTGGATAAAACAAAGGCAGCTGTCAGCTTTAAAGAATAAAAACATAAGCTCTGGAGTTCCTATTTTTGATGTTTCTGAACCCATACAGGATGTTTTTTCTCGCTTTATCAATCATCAAGAAGAGTCAGAGACCACTTAGAACTGCTGGGCATAACAAAATATATATAGGTAGGCTGGACCAAGTCAAAAGCATTTGTAAAGAGAGATAAATTACAAAGCATAAGAGTTATTTATTATTAAGCATGCTATTAAGCATTGCAGTATGCCTACTGTAAAGTAGGTGATACCAGAATACTGAGAACCATCACCTGAATGTTAAAACAATTAAGAAAATTGATGGGTTATCGCTCAGTCCTGTGATGTCTCTGGGACTGTCTGTTAATATTCACAAGATAAATGGCTTGAAACTTACTGAGCAAAACTCCTGTCATTTTCCCTTAGGAGCATGCATATGAAGTTCCATAATCCAGTACTGTTAGAAGAAATCTATTAACCTTTCAGAAGGTTGAAAATTTAAGATTTTGGCCAAAAGTGAAAATTGAGCTGTGGATTTCTATAATCTGTTATGGAAAAGCACATCAAGGATTAAATACTTGTTAATATTAGGTGAAGGAGACAGAGAACCTCAAATATATTTTGTCCAGATTGTAGTAATTGGAGATGGGAGACCAATATTTTTAAATGTCTTAAGTTTATCCACTAAATTTATATTAAGAATTCTTTCTTTATTTACATAACACACAAACCAATACAACCTACGTACATTATTTCAAAACATCTATCCTTGAGTTCCTTATCTAACTTTAGATTCTGTAAATAGTCTTTGAAGCACGAGAACCTGTGATGTATCCTATCTTTTATAATCAAAGTCTGATCAATAGCACTCTCTTACAATTAAAAGCTTAAGTATATTTTCAGTGTCATGATATTGACTGGAATTCTTGACAATTTTGGAAAAACAAGATGACCCTAAGGAAAATGCCATATTTCAGAGCATTTTAAAATGTGCTCATACTCATTTCAGTCTCCCACGTTACATATGAAACTATAAACACCTTTGACTTGCAGTTACCGATATTGTTACTGTGTTGAAAGGTCTTGATGTGTGCACCTTTCTCTTCCTCTCACCTGATCCCATATATTTATTCTAAAAAAACATAGAAGGACATAGAATGAAGGATGGTTTCTTCATTGTCCATGCTTTAGCTTTGACATTGATAGATGCCTACAGAAATGAAAATGTCTGTAATTTATCAAAAATAAAGATTCTAGGTCATTGATCACATGAAAAAAGGTTCATGCAAGTACTTTTTTTCAAGGCAAGACGAACATAACATGATGTAGGAGAGAGCAAAAAAAAATGGTATTTCATCATTTGATCATCATCTTAAAGTAAAGAAAACCACATTATTCTGAGGTGTTTTATTTCTTAATTTTAATTAAGGGTTAAACTGTAGAGTTACATTATATTTTTACGGAATAATACTGTCTTGGTGTTGGATCTCTCTGAAATAAAGAGTAATTTTTAATCTGTAATGAAAATTTCTTTGAACCTAAATTGTTTTTCCAGAGTTTAATGACCCAAAGAGTTGCTTGCATTGACTGATAAATTTTATTTTTAATAATGAAAATTACAGTCTTGTTTTCTGGCAGTAATCCGCCTGATAGTCTCATGCATATTTGTGGGTTAAACATGATGATTTCCCATGCAGAAGATGATGGTTCTGTGGCTTATATTTAACTCAAAAGTGATCTGCTCGAAGTATCACTAGTGGTGACAAGGCTAGTGCAATAAGTATGTTTCAACTAGTTTTTTGTTCTGTCCTCCCATGGAATATTTTTGTATGATTCATAATTTGCTTTTTCACTCAACTCTTACCCTTAGATAGCTGCAATTTACTATTGGAAGTATGTATCTTTTAGTTGTCTTATTTTACCCAAGCCATCTTAGATAATCACTTTCTTATATACTTGAAAGCCAATTGCTAAGGTATGTCTGTGCGGCTATGATACTTTTATTATTGTAGTGCTCAGAAATCCCAAGGATAATTAGACTCTTCTCAGTGTTAGGCGCTTCATAAATATGAGACAAAAGAAAATCTGTACTATAAAGAAAATGCAGTTTATTGGATACTGGTATAGTATATCACGTTTTTTTGGTGCTGTAATGCATCTTTTTGTGTCACCCTTGCTATGAACGTGCTACAAGGACAGTCGTACTTATCCAACAACATCATTCTCATTTCCCTTCGATTTTACGTCAGTAAAAATTCAATAGAGTGTTCCAGATTCACATTAGTATCATTCCTGATATCTAATGGTGTAATTGACATTAGAATTGATTTCAACTTGGTCTAGAATATATGACTCTGCAATTAGCTTATTTTTTGGTGGGGAGAAGGGATATCTTTGGCAGTTAAATCCAAAAATCATGGCCTTAGTTGAATTCATATTATTCTTGCCAAGTTGGATAATTAGTAATTTCATTCTAACCCAAATATTTGACCTGGAACCCTAGGAGTTTGTAATAAATTAAAAAAGGGAGAACTAATTTCACCTTACTGCAGAAGCAAGGCCAGCATCTGCTGTTATCCAGGACTTAGGACCAGATAGTTCTCAACAGTGGATGACACCAATACTCCAGGAATACTGGAGATTAATCGTCTTTCTTTCTTTCTTTCTTTCTTTCTTTCTTTCTTTCTTTCTTTCTTTCTTTCTTTCTTTCTTTCTTTCTTCTTCCTTTCTTTCTTTTTTCTTCCTTTCTTCCTTTCTTCCTTTCTTCCTTTCTTCCTTTCTTTTTCTATTTGTGGGATTTGCACCTGTATTTCTGCACCTGTATTTCTCATATTTTACGAGAGCAATATCTTCATGAAGCTGCAGAATATTTGAGGCTGGCAATAAGATTTTGGTTCTCCATTGCTCCCACTGATGGCGATCATATGGAAAACACTGACGGAAGAACAGAAATGCAGGGTGTTCACCCTGAGTGAACTCCAGTTACTTCATGAGTAACTGGAGGACTTTTTTTTTTTTTTTTTTTTCTGGTATCCTGTGCAAACTTTAGGGAATAACTATGTAAGGCCTTGTTAAGAGTCGAGCAGTTAGATTGTTTGCCTAGCAGGTAGAAAAAGTGACTGTCCCACCACTGTGTGAGGCTCTGAATCTGTATGTCCCCCTTCCCAAATGAGTTTCACGGATGCTGAGGAGGGATCTGCTCAATAGTTCTGTGAAAACTGTTCCAACTCCTAGGATGCACAGTGAGAATTGCTCTCTCTTGATAGTTTCAGATTTCTAAGCTTTTCACTTGCAATTCCTTCACCTGACCCCTCTTTTTCATGTTAGTAAGTCATTCCTACCCTGGCCCTTCAACAAGAAAGACAAGGTAGACAAAAGCAGAAAACAGAAGTGTTACGGGTTTTTTTTTTCCCCGAGATGTCCAGATAGGTTGTGAAATAGAAGATCCTCAAGCTCACAGAAATGTAGAAGCTGATCAAATGGCAGTTATTTAACCAGATATCTCTAAGAATTTCAGCTTAGCTGATTTGCCTAATGTCAGAGAAAGAAACTGTATCAAGGTGAGAGATGAACTAAGGTTTCCCAAGTCCTGTTACCCTTTCTTTAACCACAGGTTATAACAAATACCTTTGGAGTTTATTTTAAGGGATATTAAAAGCATAATCATCATTTTATTCTGTTGCTCTGTTTCCTTATTTCAAACATTTCAGAGAATTGAAGTTAAATAGTCAGTTATGACAACATACCCGCATTTATAGATTTTAGCTGGCTTTCCGTCTGGCATGGGTCAAACATTTCACAGTAGTGCCAGGTTTTTTTCAAACCTCTTTAAGGTTAGGAAGGTGGTTGTTCAGCATTAGCTGTTGTTTCCCATAAGCAAAAGGATTCTCAGCGTTGACAGATTTATGATTAAGGTGGCTGCAGAAACGTTCCCACCGTCAGTGCATAATGGATACTTAGTTCGTGAGCAATTTGCCTCCATTCACAGAGGGGCAATTACCATCTTTGCTGGACTGAAGACAGTTTTGAGTGCTTCATGGAGCTTTAGTGTTTCTTGCAAGTCTGCATGCGACAGTAGCTCATCCAATGTCTGATCCAAGTAGATACCGCATACAGAATTGCCTTTCAAAGGCTTCTCTAAATCAGGCCTTGATGCACATATTAGTGAGTAGAGAGGATGTATAGCTGTCCTCTCCAGAAGAAGGACTAACCTTTGCTGAACTTGGTAAGGTGACTTATGTCTGCTGTGCCATACCTCTCTAATTAAAAGCTTTTGCAAGGATATGCTTCATATTTGCTATTTCTATAATGTTAGCTTACTCAGGCTGTTGTGAGGACTGATAGTATAATTCAGGTCAGTGATGAAATTCTTGCAGGAGAGCTGTTTATGGCATATTTTGTAGTTCTCCATAAATAATGTTAACAATGAGATTTAATTTCTGATTTGCATTTTTTGAACTACAGATCCTAAGGTCTTTGGGGCAGATTAAATACAACCAACATTTCTTAACTGTCGTATTTTAACAGATCATTTTAACACTCATTTTAATAGATCGTCCATGTATGCCACTGGGTCTCTCTTATTCAGTTTTTTAAACTGGGAAAATTCGTAAAACCTTAGAGTATAAAACAGTCTGTTTTGGTTATACTCATTTGCAGGATTTTTTTTTTAATCTCCCTCTATAGTTCTTTTAATGGGTTTAGTCCTCAATATTGTCACTTAAATCCATATGAGGTAGCCTGCAGAAATTATAAATCTTGAAAGAAAGCAAGATATAAGAAAAATTTGACCTTTTGTACTTTCATACTCTATGGGAAATAGATGCATTAAGAGTGCATATCAGTGCCAAACTCTTTCTAGCTAAGCACCTCTTTGTGAGTGTCAGAGGAAATAATTCCTAAGACTGTTTTAGGGAATATGATATCTACCTGATAGCTGCATGTTCTGATTGGATTTCCAAACCCTTATCTCTTAGCTCGCGTAACAGTTTTCCAGGCAAAGGGATATAAGGTTGCTGGATGTAAATGTCTAATGAACATATGACCGTGTCAAAGAAACAAAGCAAACAGGTCTGACTTCCCTTCATAATACATAACTTAAAAAGAAAAGGCTAAAGGAATCAGTCTTAACCTTTGTATTGCTATGCAAGTTCAAAGTGCATTATGTTATCAGGCAGTGAATTGTTGAGGAAGGAGAGGAGGCAGGAGATTCTCTGCTTTGGTCTCCTACTGCTCAAGTTTTATGCAGCAGAAACCTACAGCGGGACCTGAGCCTGTTCTCCATAACCAGCCTTCACAGTAACAAACTTTAAATTAAAAAGAAAATCTTCACAGTTTGCAGCAGATGAAGCCATGTGCTGCAATGCCATACAGCATAGTCCTCTTTTTCTCTGACCCCTGTGATTAAGTACGAGGCAGTGCTGGAACCACCCTTTCCTCATTCTGCAACATGAATTTGGAAATCTGGAAAACCAACAGAGAAGGGGTTAAAGTGCTATGTATTTTGCATTTGGTTACTAGCCTTCCGGCCAAAGGGGAATTGTTACCCTTTCACTAAAGTCCTTCAATCTCTTCACATTACTTTTGATGCTGTAAAACATTTTAAAAGCTCCCTGACTGACAGACATGGCCGGAGGCTGAGATCTGTTGGGAGAACCATAATGTACAGAGCTTCCTCAGTAAAGAGCTGTGGTATAGCAGTTCAGTTGAATACTGCATGATTTTGAGGTCTGTGAAGCAGGGCAGACCACCCCACTGCTTTTTTTTCCTTCTTTATTTTTGTTGTCATCCATTCCTAACCAATTCAAAAGGGTACTGCAGGTTCTTTTTTTGCTATGTTGCATGTTGCTAGTAAGAAGTAGGCACGCATCCTGCAATAGTGGGTCAAGAGAGGCATGCGAGTTTGGGAGTTTTGGAAGTGAATTATGGAGGAACACAATCCGAACCTAATGCTGGTGAATGCGTTGAAGAGGGAAGCATGAAAAAAGTTATGAACTATTAAATGAAGTTGCTAACAGAATCACATTCCACAAATCACAGAATCACAGAATGGTTGAGGTTGGCAGGGACCTCTAGAGATCACCTAGTCCAAACCCGCTGCCCCAGCAGGGACACCCAGAGCACGTGGCACAGGGTGGCATCCAGGCGGGTTTGGAAGATCCCCAGAGAAGGAGACTCCATAGCCTCTCTGGGCAGCCTGTGCCAGGGCTTTGTCACCCTCACAGGAAAGAAGTTCTTCCTCACATGGAGGTGGAACTTCCTGTTTTAATTTATATTATAAAATATGAGAAATACTGAGTGTGGTTCTGCAGTGTGGCATTGTCCTGTCGAAGCTGTGCAGTTGTGCGGTGTGGTTCTTTGTTGGTCCTTTGTTATTCAAAGAATAAAAAACAATAATGCAAATGGGATCTTTGAAATATCTGTTACACTTAATATCTGTTGCATTTTGCTCTAGATGACAAAAAAAAAATGCAATGCATTGAGTGCAAATTAAGAGTAGATAGGAATCCTTTCCTCTCTCAGATAGCAGGCTTTAATTCTTTGTGAAGGTAGGTCACCTTCACTGGCTATATTTTCACCACATTTTTATTCCCTTTTTATTAAGATCCAAACATAGCTTTTCTAATCAGAATGGGAAAGCTTGTTCTATATATAGAATAGAAACATCAGGTATTTTTCCAGTTGCTTTTTTTTTTCTTCTTAAAACTTGTTAAGTTTTCCAGTGCCCTTTTTAAATCATTTCCATTTAGATACGTCAACAAACAGCTAACAAATAGAAATTTCTGTGCTATTTATTGTTATGGATCATAGTAATATTATTTGTAAGGAAAATATAACCTTTGGCAGTGATTGCAAATGAGAAGATATATATGATAAGGTATTTTGCCACATCTTCTTTACTGAGGTCCATATTGCGAGATTGATTTTTAAGCAGAACTCATTATTGATTTGGTGGAGACTTCTGCTTAAAAATCAATGGCACAATATGGCCCTAACAAAGTAGTGAATTGCATAGTGATATAAATTTTATTTTTTAATGTAAAGTGCATCTATCTAAAATTCTAGAAGCAGTAATTTCTGTACCTGACAAACAGCAAGCCATAATGTAGACTAGCACTTCACTCGTAGCTTGTAAGACTTAATGAAACAGAATTATTAATTTATTCGTAAGTCTTCAATCCAGATATTTGCTAGAGTGGTTTATAGAAATGTTGATAGTCAGAAAACACCTTTGATCCTTCTCGATTCAAATTAGTGCAACATATAAACTTCTAGTTGGACCCATAATGAAGAGAGAACATGAAAGGTATATCAAACAAATATCTTAGACCTCCTGAAAATCAGAGAACTCAGTTTAAGCATCAGGAACCTCATGAAAGCTATTCTCTCTGTTAAAAGAAGCATGAGTAGCTTGAGCAGTGGGGAAGAGTCTTTGCCTGTTGCCCCAATGAACTTAGCCATAGGGTTTCTATTTACTGAAACTCAGACTTCCGAGTGGCTCCATTTGTTTCAGCATGTGCTCTGTAAGCCGAGCAGTCTGCACACTGTCTTTTGTGTGGGCTAGATCCCTGCAGTTTGGGATTGTACAAGTGCTCATTTCCACCAGTTTTTATCACTGTTGAATTTGATGCAAAAATGCTGAAGACCACTGTGCGAAGGCTGCATTTTATTAAATACAGCAAGTAAGCACATCTGTTAATTATACTGTGATTAAAAAGACACAGTGTATTTGTCCAATTGTCTTTCTGTTAAATGGTCCGTGCTGGTAGAAACAGAGTAGTATGGTAGTATAACACTGCCTCAGTTGCTGGGTTGTTGGGCTTTTTTTTTCTGTTTTGTTTTGCTGATGACATTTGGCTTTTACAGGGATCACCATGGTTGTAGTTGTCACCATGATGTGATAGTTCTGTCTCAGCCCTGTAGTTAGTTAGCGCTGATTTATTTTTAATTTGCGTACCTGACATTTATCAGGAGAAATGAGAATCACTGTTGTATCCTCCTGGTTCCTGTGTTTCCATGTTATCTCAATTCCTCTGCTGACTGCAGTTCTATTATTTTCTCCATATATCAAGACATCTTTCTTTTATTATTTATTCTATGGTAGTCCTGAAGAGCAAAATAGCTGTTATTTTTGGTGAAAGGCCTGAGAAGAGAATTCCGGTCATAGACCGAATATGACCTATTGGAAGCTGTATGGACGCTATTTCCCATATTGTAATTGCCCTCTGATTCCATCTATTCTCCCGAATATTCTCTCAGCGTGAACTTCACCCATGCCCCAGGAATTGGGGATTCTTCCCAAGCATTTTTCTGGAAGAGCATTCCAGCTCTTGGGAGCAGTATAGAAGAGTGGCTCCTCTCTCCCCCTGCATTTTCGATGTGAACCCAGAGGAAACACTTTTGACACGGCTGACAGGTAGCAGCTTTGTTTGATAACCGGGTCGTACAGCAAAGCCTATGGTCCTGTCTTCAGTGAGTCACCAAAGTACCGCTGAGCTGGGCCGGAATGAGTTATTTCTGTAATAACCGAACAATGTTCTAGAGCAGCTTAGTGATACAGTCAAAACAGTAATCGTTTTTAAAGCTCTGATTACTAATCTTTTCTGTCTGTCTCTAGAAACTAACTAGGTGTGAGAATTTTGATGAACGCTTCAATGTAATTTTATGTAATTTGATGTTGCCATGTAAATCTCTTTTATAGGTCCCTTTAGATGGAATTTAATGCGGCAAAACCCTTGTCATCAGAAGGATTAATGCCTGCATTAGCATTTCCGCAATAAAATCAGCAGCTAAGTGGTGGAGGCCACAGACACCTCAAACCTGGATTCCTCTGCTCTGCATTAAGCACTGGAGTTTTTATTACACGCTGTAGGGAAGCCTTTGCCAATGCTTACAAGGAACTGCTTATCCCTGCTTCTCTGGGTCCTGTTTGATGGAGGTCTCCTAACGCCACTGCATCCACAGCCGCAGCAGACTTTAGAAGCAGAGCCAAGAGAAAATGTTGTCCCCATGCCAGGGAGGAGGTCATCAGCCCAGCGAGTCAAGCGAGGCTGGGTGTGGAACCAGTTTTTTGTGCTGGAGGAGTACATGGGCTCCGAACCTCAGTATGTGGGAAAGGTAATTTTTCACTCTTTCTTTAAAAGTTGAAATGACACAGATGAATAGTAAAATGTGCTATAAATATCTGCATGTTTCCGATGGCACCAGTCTTCTGCAGTGGGCGATAGTTCTGTCTGTCCATTTCCCTCACTTTACAGCCTCTCTTGTAGCTATTAAACATCGTAATAATGTCTATAATATCTTATTTCCTTAGCCTGGTTTTGTACTAAAAAATAAAAAAAAACAGAGAGAGAGAGCCTTGAAATAAGTTTGTGGTGCACAAAAACTTTTAGACAATCTACTGTAAAATTGCACTTTATTTTTAACAACAAATGTCAGACCAATTTCAAGGATAAGATTTGAACTCAGGAATTTTTAGCCCAGAATGCACACAGTCATTTCTGTGATCAGCAGGATTACTCCAACTGGTTTTCAACCAACACAGATAACTGCTTTTTGCTTTGGTATTGTATGCCCTGGTATCCCTTGCTTTTCTTTTTGATTGTTCAGACTCATTTTAAGTATTTCTAATATGATTTATTGCTTCATAATTCAAGCTCTTGCAGTGTAGCTTTAATTCTCAGTGCACACGTATGTACAGCGACACTGGAACAGAATGCAGACAGTTCTCTTTTTCATTTTGTGCCACTGTTTCTTTAACAATACATAAGTAATTTGATAGCCTGCTTTTTGTGTGTATACAGCTAGGGGAATGAATTTAGGTAATAGAGTTTTCAGAAAGGAGATTTGATAATGAGATCTGAAAAAAAAAGGTAGCAAAGTATATATTGTTATTAATGCATGTTACATATAATTTTCAGTTTGAGTGGAGGTCCTTACTAGATGAAAATAAGAGGTCAAGGATTTATTTTCTGGGTCCCCAAATGCTGCTGCCCTAGAGGGTGGGTTCAGGTTCACTTACAATGAAAATAAGGCAGCATGCTCCAGTTTCTACCTTCACATCATATTTTATCTCTTTGTTTTTTCCAACCTTTTTAGGTTGGGAAGGAGTATTTTTTTTCTAAATATTCCTAAAATTCATGGAAAATTAGTTTCCCCTCCTATCTTTCCAAGAAACTCTTATGAGTGGAAGATATATAAATAAAAATTGGAAAACTGTCTGTGGTTCACTAGGTGACTTGACAAACCAGCCAAAAACATACCAGGATGCTACAAATTCAGAGTTAAGCACTGAAGCATATTAGTCAAAAAGATCCGAAAACCCTTGTGTTTATATTGCAATGATAATGCGGTGAGGCTGTCTGAAGAAGAAAGGGAGGGCACAACATGCTAAACTGTGTATTTATTGCCCCTGGGTGTTACAAATGCCACTTTCCCTGCCACGACTTTGCTCTGACCACTAGCCAAAGATGGAAGCAGTGTCTCTAGGGACATGCAGCGCTGCAGAGCACGCAACACGACTCAGAAAACAGGGACACTACCACTGCACCGCTGTAATGCAGTGTAATGAGTCTGTGTCAGCTTGTAGGCTGGGGAAGCATTTAGGGTCAGGTGTAGGCTGCCAAAACCATACTGCTTTTACACAGAATTGCCTAGTACCAATAAAGGACTTTGGAATTGACAGGGTATTTTCATTAAGAGCTAAGCTCATCACAGCACAGGTGTGTTTTTAAAAAACATTTCAAGTTGTTGAAAAGACCATTTTTTCAAATATAAGGAAAGAGATGTATTTGTGCTTTCATATGCATAACAGTGAAGCTATTTGAGCACTTAGGAGATACTTCAAGGAAATGTGCTGCTTTTACCTACCAAATGAAATAAAATACAGAGGGATCCACCTGGTGAAACAGAAAATAATTTAGGATATATAGTTAGCGCATCCATAACATTAAGCCAGAAAACCTGCTTCCAAATCATGAAATCCATTCTAGACAATCATTTTTGAAACTGTGTTTATTACTTGATATCTAAGCTTCTCTTTGTTGTTTATTATAGCTTATTTTGTCTGTATTAACCATTTCTTTCAACCTACCTGAAAAAATCATTTGGATAAGTCATTCTTTGTTTATCTCTTTAAACAATATATAAAAAAAAAAAAAGGGAATATTAGCCCCTCCATAAGCACTCAAAGAAGGCAGAGCACTACATGGAAGTTCTTACTTCAGAGAAATTGAACTCTTAAATATGGAAGGTGAAAATAACGCCCAATATAAATTCATAAACATTGATAACATACCAAAATACATCCAGTGGTGGCTAATCAAGATAGGATCAAGCTCCTGATTGATTGCAAAAATGATTCTGTTTACATATATATACACCCATGCAATTCTCTCTGTAATACTACTGTGCTTTACCTTAAAGCGATATTAAGTGTTTGAAAAAGTGTAGGTTATTTCATGTGACCTGGGATTAGAGTTTTTCTATTTTCTTCTCCCAGCCATGATAGCAGGGCACAATACAGTGACAGGTGCATTGGCGTTTATATTGCTTGTTATAGAACTGCAGCACTAACAATGTCACAGTAATTTATAAATAGGAGTTTAATACGTCTATTAAATCAGCTGACAATTTCACTAAACAGTTAGAGATGACTAGTTAATTTTGGAAGCCACCTGGAGGAGAACAAAGATTTACAGCGGTAATGTCAGCTGTTATCAGCCAACACACTCAATTCATTTTATGTCTGTTTTTAGAAGACTATCTCAAGAAGTGTCAGGTTGCAAATCAAAATATAGTTTAGAAACTGATGGGGTTTGGTCTAGCTTATGGTTGGAGATCTTGAAATAGTGCTTCATATTGACACATTTAATGCTGAACTAAAAAAAAGAAAAGGAGTTATCTCTTAATAAACTTTGGCCATTTAACCTGAATGTTAAGTCAAAGGTTTGGAATCCTCTGATTGTGTAATATTGAAGTACCGTAAAAATCTAACAAGTTACCCATCAAAAGGTAACCCCTTTTAGTAGAAATCTAGGCACTGGATCTAGACTAAAATGACAAGTTGCAATATGGTGCTGCCATGTAACATCTTTATGCAAGTTGGAAGGATACTGTGAAGAAAACCTGAAGGCACCTAATTTACTGTGCTTTGTGTATTTTCTTGGTACCATGAAACTCCATACAATAGTGTATATGTAGGCTAAGATTAAAAAGTTCCTGATTCATTTTTGTGCCTTCCAAGGTGGTTCAGAGAAATACCCAGTTGCCAGATCTTCGGGCAGAGTCACATCACAGAACAGTGTAAAACCACGAGCAAGGTAGCACTTAGAAGCCTTCCTAAACTCTTCCTTTATTTTTCTCTTTTAATAGTGACATGCAAGGGCAGCCTAATAAATTGAAGACTTAAGAAATCAGAATGTATCAGGAGAACGACATAGGCTTCTCATTATGAACGTAAAACAAGGCAAACAATTGTTGTACACATAGCACATATGCATGCACTTGTGTGTGTGTGTGTGTGTGCATATATGTGTATGCATATATGTGTATGCGCGTATATACATAAACTCCTAACATTTAAACACATTATAGCTCTTTTGTGTGTTATCTGCACAATAGCTCTGAGAGGGGATTTTGGCTGTCTGTCCTCAAGCTTGCAGACAAGCATGTGCTAACTTGTGCGGCACACAGGAAGGGGTACATAGGAAAACATTACAAAGTCCTTTTTCAAGGCAACAGTCACTTTTTTTTTTCTGTTTTCCGGTGTGCATCAACTAAATCTTCTCAGCTTGTCAGTATTATCTCACCAGTGACTCATCTCTACTGTCCTATTTCGTTGGGCAGTTTTGTTCTCTTAAAGCTCCGTTGCATTAAACATGCTCACACACATATATGCACACATACATCAGCTGCTGTATTTTTGTTGTGGTGCCAAGCAGCTGAAAAGCGTTATAGCCACTACTACCCTACAGCAATGTGGGTGCACATAATAAAATGGTACTTTTTTTGTCTGACCTGCTCCTGAGAAATCCCCATTGTGCTCAGATGTTTCCCCATATACAAAGGCAGAAATGGTGCTGGTGAGCAGCATGCAGAGCAGTTCTCTGCTGTGTGACTGTGAGCAGAGCAGAGAGCCTTCCTGATGGTTAATAATTTGTCCACAGCATCTGAAATACTAACATAACACCCACTTGCCCATTTTGTAGTGCATAGATTTTAATATACTGAAATTCATGTGGACATTTTTTCAGGCTTAAAACAACATCATTTTCTGCATGCACACACTGATTTTACATTTTTATCTCTGTCATGTGGATGTCAGGATGACAGGGCAGTCCAAGGTGGAAATTTTGCACTGCTTGTGCAGAATCTGAATTTCTAGTGTTGTGGCACTCGAACTGGTTTTATGCACAAGCACTGAGTTAATTTGAAAGAATAAAAGATAGAATTAAAGGAAAACAAATTCATAGACATAGTTTAAATGCTACTGACCCTTGGAAATAAAAAGTAGTCTAGGTCTCTGTTGATACCTCCATCCTGATTAATCTGATCCTTTTTTTAATTACAAGGGATTTGCTATCTTATCAGACTCTATGTCCACAAATGAAGCAAAAGTGCTAGAAAGAGACCTGTATTATTTCCATTAGGCATTTGCACGCAGCTGCCTTCAAGGAGATGGGAGTTGTACAGGCATTGCTATGAGTAACCTGTTAATTCACTCTCTTGAGAAGGACACTACAGTTACTCATTTCTAGATAGTTTTAATTCAAAAGGAACTGTAGTTACAACAGTGAGCTTGTTCAGCACATGTTAACTCACAGCAATCTGTGTATCCACCTCTCTCTGCAGACATCAGGGTGAAATTCCTGTTGGCTTTAGGGAGCCTTAGATGGTAATTTAAGGCATAATCCAGCATCACGTATGATCATATCACTCTGGCTTACCAAATTGACTCAGCTGAATTGCAGAACCAGCTGTGCATATGTGAAGTAAAGTGATTCTGATGATACAAACTAAGCTACCTGCTTTTATTCAGTGTTCCACTGTTGTGAGATGCGCATATGATCTGTTATTGCACCTTGTTGGAAAGGAGCAATAATTTTTTTTTTGACCTGGTTGCTTTGGATTTTTTGACCTTACCCTGTTTCTCTTTCACTTTGAAATATCCATTTCCCCATTTTTTGTTTAATCGTATTGTTTAATCGCTGAGTATGTGCTGTGTGTACTTTCAAGCAAAAATAAATGTGGCTTTAATTTTTATTTATCTTTAAAATAGCCTAGAAAGCATTACTTGATCCTCACATCCTTCTCTTCCCAAACATTAGCTAATATTGCCACCTTTTTACAGGTATAAAAACTGATGAAGAGACATGAAATATCACGGAAATATAAAAGGAATCAGAACTAGGGGCAGAACTCTGCATTTCTCATCTCGCTGTGTTGAGCTGAGACCATTTGACTTCGTCTCTCTCACTTATTGTTAGCAAGAGAAAAAAGTGATGACATTGAAAGCTTTGTATCCTGTATATTGCATAGAGAACATGAGACACAAAGTAGTTTTGACAGCTGCACATGAAATTGCAGGATGGAAGTAGAGCCATGGAAATGCAGAACTCCCATGAGCAAATAAAACTTGAATTTAATATTTACTTTTGCAAGCTCATCTTTTTACAAGGCGCGTAAAGACCCAGTTTTATTGTCACATGCTATAGAGATGAGCAACTTTAGATATAAGAGAATGCTTCGTATTGATCCAATGACTTCACTTATTCATTGATTCACATCAGGTAGCTCATAGTGGGAAAATTAGAAGCCCAAATACTGGTAATAGCAACACCTTCTGCCTATGGTGGTAGGATTCATGAAAATTATATAAGGTTTTTGCAGATCAAACAAAGATGAAAACTCTGTTTTCATTGATTGCATGAGAGGGAGAAGAATGAATTCAGGATGAAAACAGATCAAAATGCAAAAGAAGGATCAACTGCTTGAGTTGTAAACCTACGTTTTAGAAGTTGTAAAAGGTGAGGAGCATCGTTCTTGACTGGTAGGGAGGCCACAAATAGAAACAGTTAAAACTCTAAAACTCAGCAGACTACATTGACCTAGAGTTCAGACATCAGTGTACAGAGGCTGAAAGCCTGTGGAGATGCTTCTGCTAGAATGAAAGTACCAGCTCTCATGAGACATCTGGACACAAGTGAGTAGATGATCTTAATGACACCCTCGACAAGGAAATATAAAAGAGCTTCTAGAAGGTAAAAAGCTAAGGAAAAGCATTGCCTTTATTGTAGTTTTCCTTTGAATGTCACTATTGAAATTCAATAATCATATATAAGAATAAAATAATATTTCTTAAAAAAATCCCTCAAACTTAAATGTATTTTTTCAAATAAAATCTCAAATATCCTCGAACAAAACATTTTTTCTAGCAAAAATCAACCAATTTTTAACTAAGCATACTTTTCAAGAAAAATAAAACTGCTAGTCTAGCACCAACCTATGGGAGAGGGAAAAGTGGAAGAAACGCGTCCAGGTTTCATCTGCCAGAGTTCGCATCCTGTGTGCAAGTTATGAATAAGAACTAAGGTGATTTGGGTTGGCAATCTTATCAGGTGCTGCAGCTGAGTCCTCCCTGGTGTGAGAGTCTGCCATGGCAGAAGTCCCATGCTGAAACTGAAATTCGTAACGCTCTGTAATACCACGAGCAGTGGACTCGGTGCAGATATTGGTTTTACGACAGGGGCAGTTTCCCTGTCTTGCACATCTCCACCTTCCATAGGCTGCAAATGACCTGTCTCTCCATTCCCTCTGGAGATAACTATTTTATAATCCCTTTTTCTGCTTTGGTGTCCCTGACATCCACTCTACTGCAAAACTTGCAGTTGCTTTATTCCTCTGAGATGATCTGGTACATATCCAATTAAATTCTGTGCAGCAGTCCCACCTTCCATTTACCTTTGAGCTCTGCAGCTTATGTACTCGCCCTCGTCTGTAGAAAGCCTTGTGTACTCTAAAGCTTGTTTGTTTTTGCCAGATGTGTTGTTAGGCCTTATAAAAGGAAGTACCTCCATAAGTGGCCCTTGTCTTTGCTCTGCATTAATTCAAATGTGAAACAGGTTAGATTAGGTGTCTTCCATCTGGAAAAGAACAAGAAAACAAAATGAAGGTGTAGAGTACCCAGGTGTAGAAAAGCTTTTGTTATATGATATAGTGTTATATAGGCAAGAGTGAATAGTAAGGAAAGGGTGCTTAAGCATGATATACTCCAGGTGAAATCAACCTGGGGGTAGGTATCGTAAGAAAGGTGAAAAAGGAAGAAGGAAAGGCTGAAAAACATAATAATTTAATATACTGAAGAAAATATCCACTACCATTGGCACAGAGTGAAAGTAAACCACATCTGTTTTTTTTTTTAGTTACTAGTTATCTCTATAAAAAGATAAATTTTATTTTATCTTCTAGAGGAAGATTTCATTTCATGAACATGTGGAAGAAAAAAAAGAAACAATTACTGATTCTTGCTGCACTGCAAAATGTTAAGAGAGCAACAGAAAATCAGGTTAAAATAGTATATATAGAATAAGATGTGGAGAAATACCCAGAAGAAAGATGGCAATAAAGAATGATTTTCTTTAAGTTCAGAAACTTAAGTTCAGAAATGAAATGCTGGAGTTAGGAACAGAGATGAAATCTTGGTCCTTTTAAAACTAGTGGGAGTTCTGCCACTGACTGCACTAAAGCTTGGGGTCCGAAGGATGCCCAATACCCTACATCTCAGTATGAAAGTATTCTGTTGCTTGTTACTGATACTTTCCATCAAAACATTTGCTTCCTGCAGGTTCACGTATCTGTGAGTCTGCGAACGTTATTTCCTGAAGAGATGGTGCCCAAAATGTTATATCTTGAGACGTGGCAATGTTAACCCAAACTATAGATAAAAGCTTAAGATCTGCAATAAGTTTTGTGTAAAATAGCTGTGTGTAGTTGTTTGCCCTGTGCTGCCAGAGCAGGATGAAAAGCAGAGTTTGGAAAAAAAAAAAAAAACTCCTGTCTTCCAGTGCCAGCTTTAACAAATGAAAGATAATTTTTATCTATTAGTCTCTGAATAGGTAAGCTGAAGATGTTATGGATGCTATTGAACTGGATGCCTTTATGACTTGTCTACTGCTTATTTAAAAATAGTTGATTTTCAGTGACAGATGAATTAGTGACCCCTTATGTGATCAAAATACAAAACTGAGCACATTAAAAAAAAAAAAGAAAACACCACAATTTTGCATCCTGAACTCCATCATTCTATATTTGGTTAGGCTTGAATTTATGTTGTTTCACAAATTCATTAATGATCTAGAGAAGGGAGTGAATATTCAAGTGACAATATTTGAGGATAATATTAAGTGATTTGAGTTAGTAAAGACAAAGGCAGAGTATGGTGAAAGGACCTTAGGAGATTAAAACAGAAGAAATTCAATATGAAGTACATAAATATAAATAAATTTAAATAAATCCTGGGAGGAGGAGAGCCATAATCCTGGCTCCTTTGGATATTTTAATAATAATACAACACCAAGAAGGTTTAAAATTGCAGGTCATCATCCTAAAGTGATGTCAAGAAAAAACACCCCGTTAGCAAGACTTTTGATACATTGTTGCAAATATCCATGCCTTGCAAATGCAGTCTTCCTCCTGTGCAGTAACTGCTTCTCTGGTTTTCTTTCATGTCCCTTGCTAAGATCTTCCAGCTGAGCCTTCTCAGAGCCCCCTCTGAGCCTCGTAGCGGATCCAGTAAGCATCAGGTCGGTCTGAGCCCCAGACCCCCGTGCTGCGCACGACTGGGGCCTCCCTCGCTGCGATACTGGCTCAAGGGCTGGGCTTGTGCCCCACCTCGGCGCAAGCCAACCTTGCCCTGCAGCGCTCAAGGGAGCCCTGACGCAAACACAGCTGCAAAAGGCAGTGTAGGTGCAGGCTGCAAATACTGCCGAATGTCTTCTTCATGCTGTGAGGTTTCTGTCTTTTTATACAAATCTTTAAAAAAAAACCCTTATTTTTGGAAAATGCTGTAGGACATTTAAATGACACTTTGCAATCTGCTTCATGGAAATAAAATGACCTGCTGATATGGATAAGAGTAGAAATTGTGTCATGTAAGTCTGACTGATACACTGCAAAATGAAAACAAAATGAAATTTTTATTATCCCCACTGCTTTTCTTCTGTGGGTGAAGCTCTTGTTTGTCTTGTGAATTCTAAAGCCCTCAGAATTGTGTGTGTGCTTGCATGCATCCTTTATATACGAAGTAAATTTGAGACAAATTTAAGCAAAGTAGTATGTGTTGCTTGAATAAACATTTAGGACTGTCAGGCATGTGTACATCAGTATTTTGATGTTCTGTCCTTCCCTAAGTCTTTGGAAGTTCTCTGGCACTCATTTACACTTGCCCTTTTGGAAAAGCAGAAGGTGAGGCAAGATGAGAGAGAATTTTCTATTCCACTATCTCAGAAGGTAATGTCAATAAATGTGTTTTAATTAGCAAAATCTTTGACGATGGCAGTGAGCAAGCAATATTCCCTGGGGATGACTCTGTGCCATTCAGCAGAGGTTGTTCTATTCAAATTCTTCAGGTATCCTTGCTTTTCAACAGTGGTGCTGGAGTTAGCTTGGTGATCACTAAGCTGATTATCTGAGTCTTATCTTTTTTTATTATTATTTTCCATCTTGGGGTGAGTGAACTGTTACTGTGGTGAAGAGAGTAGAGTTTGTCTGATTCCCTAACACAGAAACCAAAGACATTTTCTTTGGGGTGTAGAAATGCAGATTTAGATGTTTAACTTCAGTCATTGCATCAAAACAACAGCAGCTGATAGATATTTATGTATTATGGTTTATGTGAATTACTGGTCAACAGTAAAAATGCAGTGCAGAGCAGTGTAATTGCTCTAACAATGTGTTTCTCATTGTGAGAACCAAAGCATGAACTGGTAAAGTGTAAGCCAAGAAAAAAATCTAATTGAAGTTATTAGTGTAGTGTATTTCTTGTAGAGCCTTAAAACACTTTTTCAGCACCACAATAAAAGACAGTTAAAAGCTCCTTCTCACCAACCCCAGCAGTATCAGTCCAGCACCAGGTACTGCTTCTAGTTTAACCCTAATTGATGCTAGTAGTAGAGTCCTAGAAAAAAATCGATGAGTGTTTGTGGAGTCAGGAGATTCACACCTAAGCCTAATGAATTCTGGCAGGTGGCATTTGTGCTGTTTAAGAGCTGTAATAAAGATACTGAAAACTTGAAACGGTGACCAGTTTTATTCAACATTTCTTTTTGGTTAAGGTATGTGTTACTGTGACACTTTTAAAAAATATTGTATCTACTTCTAAACACTTTCTGTGCTGGTAGACTGCTGTCCTGCGTTCAGAAGAGTTAAATGGCACCAATAAAAGGATGCTCCATTTGCCGTGTCTGAAAGTTACCTAGGGCCTGATGCGGAATTTACCACACTACATCACTCCAACTTTAGAAGTTGAGTATAAAATTCTGCCACATGAATCTAGCAGTACTTTCACTGTTATTTGCTGTAGCATAATTCTATTACCCTGGGTAGAAAAAATAGATATATAGTCTATAAAATAATATATAAACATTTTTTTAGGGGGATTGGATATTCTTTCATTTGTTGAAAAAGTGTATTCAAACCTATACAAAATGGATTTTCTTCTCTTAAAAATGTTGGAAAATGTTGGAATCCACAGAGGTACTTTAATGGATCTCATGCTTAAGGCATCTGAACATTGTAATGATTATTTTGAAGCAGCTCTGCACAGCAGGAAAGTATTATCTCCCTTCAATAGAAAGGCAATAAAGCAGAGGAAAGCCTGCACTATTTGTCAGAGTAATTATCAAAATTATATTGAAACCTTGGAGACTAGAACGTCCATTCTGATTTTATTTTATTTTTAATGAATGTTTTTTTATAAATATTCATCTACGGCTTGATGTTGACTGTGTCAATTAGGAGGGAGTTTTCTTTGTGCAGAGCAATGCAGCAACTAAAAGGCCTGGGCAGGGCTGCATACATGGCAGTCAAATAAAGGATTCCTGATTAAATTTCTCTACTTCCAGCCACTGCAATGCTCTTTGGATTAAATAGTTAGCTTCCAAGTCCATTCCTAGTCTTGACATTAATAATGTCAAATTTGTAACTGCAAGGTGAGGTAAGCTCAAGGGAGTAAGGGAAGGGGAGAAAAGGGCAATGCTGTCAATTCTTTACTAGTCTACTACATTCATGAATCATCGGACAAGATGACAAAATTATTAAAATAACAGGAAAAAAACGGCAGTCAAAAGTACCACACGGAAAATTCAGAAATACTTTTATTTGCTTTTTTTTGCCTCTGCTTCTTTACTTGTTTTCCTTGGAATAGGTATTTAACTTGTTTCTTAGGAGAGTCCAGCCTCAGTGATTGATTTTGAAGTAATGGTTTCCTCAATGTATTAAATAATTCTGACATGTTGCTCATTTTCTTTAATTATCTGCAAGTATCAGTAGTAAAAAACACACAAAAGCAATGTTATAAGTAATCAGCCTTTTGGCATTATCTTTCCCTATAAGATAATAAGAGATATGTGCTGATTTTGAACCTATTATATGCATTATACAGGTCAATATTTTTACACTAATGGAAAGAAAAATCCCTGCTACTCCTCTGCCCGACAAGACAGGAAACAAAGATATTTTAATTCTATATATTGGTGTGGGCTCTGTTCTGTGGGTGTTCTGTGATTATTGCTGATGAATAGTTGGTATGCCATGAATCTGATAAATATGCAGAACGTATAACTTCAATATTTTATCTCTGGTATAAATACCTAGCAATGTAGCTCACACTTCAGGGAAAAAAAGTAAGTTAAAAAAAAAGTATATATAAAATTATGCAAGGACTTTGCAAAGCCATTGCCATTGTATGAGGAGCATCTATTTAAATAACTAATGACTTATTTAAATAAGTCATTTATAGTATTAGTATTTGTGAGTGTTTTAAACTAAAGGACAAGATGAACAAGAGCCTAAAACAATGCCTCTAAAGAAAGATTAAGATGCCATTTGTCTGAATGCTGCCAATATCCTATACATTTTGATATATTTATTAATACAAATGCTTTTCAGAGAATTGATCCTCAAATTCAGGATTCTAGAAGTAAATTTTCATTTCTCCCTGTTGAATTTCAGTATATTTCATGTCACACTATCACTATTTTTTTAGCCACAGTGAAAGATATGTATATATGGATAAAATGGATACTTTGGATAAAATAAAATGGATAAAATGTTTTACTTTGCTATTTAAATCTAAATCAAAACCCACTTCCGTTTTGAGGTGAGGCCAATAAATAAATCAGACCCTTCTTAAACATTCTTTCTGATTTTTTTTTCAGAAGAAAAAAAGAACAGACTTTATTACATACTGGAGCCCTGACCATATTTCAATTATAAATTGTAAATTAGCTATTACCTGCTTAATCTCCATTAATGTTTTTATTTGCCTCTAAAGTGCATTTTTGAAGCAAATCTCTTTAACCTTCAGACTAGTGTACTTTGGATCATTTCTAGATAGAAATAAGCCAGGGATGCCCTACAGGAATTGACATTTAACCCATGAGTGCAGACTAGACCTTGTCCAGAGCACAAACCTGAGGTGCCCTTAGTGTGAACACTGGTTCCTCAACATCAGGTGCTTCTTTTGAGAAATTCACTCTTCCTGGATCTGGTACATTAATGCCAAAGTATATAAAGCTTATGTCTCCCAGCTGGTTAAATTCAAATATGGAGAAATTGTCCGCAGCTGTGTAAGTGTTGGCATGTTTAGAGGCAGCCCTTTTTCCCTCAATTTGAGTTAAGCTTTTCAGTGCTTTCAAGAAGAGCTGCTGAGCTGAAGTGTTTTATATAGTCCAAGGATGCGGGAGAAATTTTGCAGAATGGGTGCATGACACAGGTTTTATGATATCAGTTTTGGAGTAGCTCTTTGAGACACATATTAAGAATGCTATTTTGTTGAAAATATGACATAAATATGCCACATTTTCATGCCTGTATTGTATCACTCTCATAGTCCATATCTTTAAAGCGTAAATACTAGAAAATAAGTCTCTACAGAAATTGCACAGAATCAGAGCAGTGGCAGGCTATTGGGAGTGGAAGTTGCTTAGGCTAGCATCTTATCCATGTGTTTCATCATGCTGTCCTTGCTCCTGGAGTAGGAGGTCTAGTAGATTAAATGAGTTCTTGTGCAAACACCCATCATATGCATTATGGTATAACCTTATCTATCACAGCGATTCTTCTTACTCTTTGTGCCTTTAGCTTTCCAAAACATTTGGTTGATGTTTAGGCAGTTTAGGCTGTCTGTTTATTGGATAGTCCTAGTCTGCTGAGTTAGGGTAAGCAGCCGTGATGTAGATGATATAGAGGAAGAGATCCTGCCACAAGAAAGATGACAAAAAGTGAGGCAAAAAACCTATTGCAGCAAACTGTTAAAGGTTGGTATCCATACAAAATCAATATAAATGAGTTATTGCTAACCAACAGAGAAATGAAAAATTATTTGTTGGTGCATTTGGTTTAGGAAAAGTGTAATCTAGTTAAATAGGTTTTCACTGTAGCAATGAGGAATCATATGAATAATATGAAATCTCATTTAAAAAAAAGAAAAAAAAAGAGAGGAAATGAGAAGTCCAACTCAATAATGAATTCTTCAAGAGAAAATCAGGAGTATGATGAAGTGTAAATGGGATTGTGAAGAGCAGAAGTCGTTCTTTGAAAATTCGTTTATGCTCTTTACAGTATATTTATTCCGATAAAGGCAAGTAGTTTTTCCTGAATATGTACTCATGAAAATATTCACTGTGTTTTTTTTTCTAAACTAAAAAACAATTAATATTTCAAAACTTTTTGTATATGAAAAAGTTGAGAAAGGATAAATACATTTTTTACAAGCTGTGCTAGTGAAGTCTTGTATGTAGAATGCAGTCTAAAATTCCATCTTTTTTTCAAGATTCTCATAAAAAGTGTATTTTTTTAATACTTCACTATGTAAAATTAATTTGCCCTTCTTGTAGAAACATTTGCTAGCTGTTTAGCAACATCCATTAGTAATGCATATTATTTATACATTTGATCATATTCTTTTCTTTTTCTCCTTCCTCTTCCATTTCCCTTTTCCTTTCCCCATCCCTTTCCCTTTTTCTGTCATCTTCTCCTTTTTTCCTTCCTTTCTCTTTTCCTTTCTTCTTTTGTCTCTCCAGAAAAAGAATGAATAGAAAACAGTCATAAGGAAAATAATGTATGTTTGTGTATAAAATCAGCAACTAGGGGAACAATGTTAGATTATTTACTTTCACACTGATAAATGATCCAAATGGTCTTCTGATTCCAATATCTTGACCTTTCCTGTTTTCATCCTTAAACCTTTACTGAGCTGACCTAGTTTTGTGTGGAAGAAGGACAGGTTTGCTCTTGGGGAGAGTTCCCTGTCCAGATCAACTCTGCTCATCTTTGGAACTGGCTTGGGTTATTAAGATGGCCCTTTTCTTAGGTGATGTTCCTGCTTCATTTCTTTGCTTTTTGCTTCGGGCTCCAGGGTTTGACCAAAAAACAAACTTAAAGCTCATCTACAGTTGCTATGTGCACAAAAGCACTTAAAAGACGGAGGACTGTGACTGAAGTCACTAAACTTGGCTTCTATTTATAAATGGTACCAATGATTTACTTGGTACCCCTGTATTTTTTTTGTCTGTTTGCCTTCCTTTATGTAGGCAATGGTCATGCCCACTTCAAACTGATGCAGAGTTATTGTCTTCTGCTCGTATATGAATCTCGTTTTGTAGAATCCGAACATCATGAACCTTGCTGTGTTGGAGGCCCTAACGGCTCCCCGACCTTCCCAGTTGTTGCCAAGATATATTTGCACTTTTCAGAAGTCATTTAGAGACTTCTTGGCAGTTCTGGTGCATCTGTGGTGTCTTGCCAGGGAGAGAGTTATTTTGAACCCTGTACCATAATAATGAGGAGAAATGTTTGCCACCTGAGATGATAGATGCACAGTTACTCTCTTATAACTTATTTATAGATCCATACACACCTTTTCATACGTGTGCTTTGTACTCCTTGGCATGGCTGAAATACCCATGCAGCAGTTGATCCAAGCCATTGCCAACCACAGGTTGTAGACAAGTTGTAGAGCTGCTCTGCATAATTTATTTAATATTTTCCACAAATGTTTTCTTGTTTCTCTTCTTAAAAATGAGAACAGTCTCTTTCTGAACAAAAATGCTCTAGTTGAGAGAACCTGTACCCGTAGAAGGGGGAGGAGGGTTAGTTGGATTTTGTTGAGGTTATTTTATGTATATTAATAACATTTTTTATTTGTGGAATATGCAGAGAGTCTTCATATTTCCCCAGTATTTTTCTTCTAAAACATAGATCCTTTTCACATTCCTCTTATTCTTAAGAATGAACTTCTGTGAGTTTATCTTTACTCAGGCGAAACTCAGAGATTTTATTAAAAAAAAAAGCAAAAAGAGGAATGCTATCATCTTACATGGTTGACTCCTTGGTGCTGTTAATAACTGAGTCCCACAAGCCTCAGATTGTCCAAGCCACCAGGGGTCCACAGTATTAAGGCAGTTGACTTCAAAATACATCTTTTAGGAAGGCAGAAGTGCTATACTGTTTCTAGCTGCAGCTGGTATATCAATTTCGGAAGAAAGCAAATGACTGTTGCTCCAGGTACCAGCTGTTCTGCTAATGAAGACAACACTACTAGAAGTACTATTAAAAACGATCTCATCTTAAAATTATTTTTTTTCTGGCAGGAGATCTGTGTTATAATGCCTCCTTAAAGTGTGCTGGATAAGACCTCACATGCAAATAATTTTTTGCATGCAACTGCATATCACTGCAACCAGTCTAAAAGTAGGTCATTAAATTAAGAAACAAGTTAGCAAAGAGACTTCCAAATCTTTAGCAAGGTCTGTCACTAATTTCCTGCTTTTTAATAAAATTAATTAAAAAAAAAAATCAGAGGAAATTTAGAATTCAGTTAAATTCTCCTGAAAGAACACCATCCTCAGAAGGCTGTAAATGTGCCAGGACACAGTTTATTTATGATTTCATAGCATCAAATTTCATTCTGTGACAGGTGCTTGGCATCCCACAGCACCAACCCACGCCTCTTGCAAATGTATCATTAAAATGAGAAAATGCACACTGTTAAGGCACACACAGAGTAAATCAAAAGCTCTTTTTTTTTTTTTGCTTAAATATTTTCCATCATGTATGCTAGATGATTTTTCAAAGCAGATTTTGTGGTGCTCAAAACAAGGCTAGCTGAGTGCCAGTGAGGGATGAGTCTCTTTAGAAAGCTTAAAAAGCTACTCTGCAAGTGAACGCCTTTTCCTTTTCATACCTGTAAGCCTCTAAGCCGGCCACTCAAAAGAGTCAGTTTTAGTGTGAAGGATGTAGCTCTGAATCGGCTCTGCTGGCAGCTCAGCAGGAGCGGTTCCCTCCCCATGCAGGTGGGAAGGCGAGAGCAGGAATGGGAAGCTCTCTGCATCAAGCTGTTTTCTTTTTCTTTTCTTCTGGGTCAAACGCCCCATTGCTCTCTTAACACAACCAGCGCTGTGGGGCAGGCGACTGCTAAAAAATTAACCTGGGCCCTGCTGGGGATATAAATTTTGGCAGTTACGCAGTATCACCCAATAGATAAATAAAGTGTAATGCTAGCACAGCCTTGAATGTCTTTCCAGTGCCTCGAATATCTGTTCATTTTTGACAAATTCATTGGCCAGAAAGTGTAATTAGCTGTCCCTTACCGGATTCAGTATAAATGAAACCAAAGTCAGTTTATATGTTATGGTCTTGAATGAACTGCAACAAATGACATATGGTTCTATGCAAATTAGACCGCATTGTCCTTTATTGTTAAATTCAGTTCAATTGTTGGTACAAATATTGTTGGAGTAAGAGTTTCATTAACAACAGATGCTAATAAATTTAGGATCACTCAATAACTCAATGAGGATAACTCAATTACAATTAGGTATTAGTGTTCTGTGAGCTCATTAAGCAGCATGTATTTTCTATACTTGTTCCTTTTCAGTGTAGTTAAAATTCATCATCTTTTACTGAGCTTGTATATTTGCTTAATATGACTTATCCACAGCAGAGATTGGGTGAAACAAATATTTCCCTTCACAAAATAAGTCATGAGTGTAACTCTGAACCCTGAAAAAAATCTTTTTTTCCTCTTTTCTTTTGGAACGAGAACAATTCCTTTGAGCAAACATATTTCTCATTCTCACTGAGACATGGGTTTTAAGGTGATGGACATGAGAACTGTGTTGTAAACCCATGCAAATGTAAGGGCAGACAGCAAAGGAAGTAGGTGGTGGTTGAGACCTAGAAGGTCAGTGAAAGTCATTGAACTGTTATTCTCATTTCATGCTCAAGCGTGGCAGCTGAAAATCACTATCATAACAAGAGTATTTCCTAGGAAAGTTACTAGAAATGCTTCCTTTTGTGCATATGACTTCCCTGATCATGATTAGCATCTAATGCAAATCCAGTTAATAGCTACAATATGAAGCAGTGAAGAAAACCTTACTTCTGTAACGTTAATAAATAGGTAAAATCCCTGTTACATAATGAGTAAATCCAAAACCAGAAAAGTAATTTCACAGTTATTTCTATCTAAATGTAGTTTTATTATTAAAAGTGCAAAAAGCATTCTTTGATCATGTTTTGCTTGCAACTTGAATCCTGAAGTAATCAAACTATTATTTGAGGTTCTGCACAATCCTATATATATAAATTGTTTCCATGCAAAAAAATAAAAGATATCTGTTACTTTGATTTTGAAATCTTCAATTTATTAAGGCTTAAAAGTGAAGCAAAACTTGTCTAAGTGTGTGAACTGAAACTAAAGAAAACATCTATTCTCTTTCAGCAGGGGAAAACTGCTAACACTTGCAAGGCCCTAATTATTGCATTGAAGGCAATGAGAGATTTGCCATTGACTTCTCTAAGGACAAGATCTCACCCTTATGGGTACAATTAGGCTTCTCTGGAACTTGGAGAAATTTTGACCTTGTAAATTATATTCTTCATGTCTTCTGGAAAAAGTAGATATAGCAAGATGGGGGACAAATTAACAAAAGCCCTGTCAGAGAAGAGAGGGATTGTAAGTTAACTAACTCGGACGTAGCTCCTCTGCCCTGTTTCCTGCTTCTTCCCTCCCTCAAAGTCTCCACAGCAGTAACTGTCCTGTCCTCTCTCTCGGCGGGGTGGAAAGTGACTCTGACTCCTCGCCTCCCGTGTCAAACAGTAGCAGCAGCAGTGGCTATTCTTTCATCTCAGTGGTATAAAATATAAGTGAAGCCAGCGTTACAGAAAACAGAGGTCTTGCTGTATCCATACAATCATTTCTATTCTGATTTATAAAGCTCTTCAGGTTCTTTTCAGTTGAACTGTGTTCTCCACTGATTCTCATTTTTCACTATTGTTTAAAAATCTTGGAATAAATCCAGAATAATCTTGGAAAGAAATGCTGTCATTGCAATACAGCTATATGTAAACTTAACACTTTTTTATGTGGTTGCATGGGGTAATCTAGCAGAGAAAATCAACATTCAGATTCATAATTAAAACTACTCTATTTGAACAGAAGTGGGGCCGTGAAAGTTACTTTTCTTTTGTTTTCCCCGACATGGGTGTTGTTAAGTTTTTATGAAAAAGGAGGCACGCAGATATACTTACACAGTGCAACTTACTGATGTGTGAAACATGAATAGATTTATAACTTGGAATATATACAATATTTTTGAAAAATTTAAATTTCTGTATCATGCCATATAAATACTGTTTGCTTGAAATAATCCAAGCTCGAAGAACAAATACTGTTGGACACTACCTGTGTCTCCAGACCCTGTTTTTATCCAAAGCAAAGGCAGAATAATTAAAAGACCCCGCTGAGAGAGAAATTTTCTTATGCTTGCAAAACTGCCAAAACATTTTTCAGTAAGTTAAAGAAAATGAAAATGCACACTGTGCATTATATGTTACTTGCTTATAATGTACCTACTTTTTTATTATTATTTATTATACTCTCTAACTTATTACAGTTTATTATCACAAATACCAGCTCATATGCAGCCGGTTGAAATCACTGATGCTGTTTCTGAAGACCGTGCTTAGATTTGACTGAATGAAGACTTACAGGTTTTATCCCTTTATTATTATTTTTAATACTCAGAAACAAGGAAATTAGTTTATTTCCCTGTCAGCGGTATTCATAATTTTTTCTGTTTCTAAAGGAGCTTATAATTAATGCAGCCTTTTTCTTTTCTCGGGTAAGCCCTCAGCCCCCACCAGGGGGCTTCCGCCCCTGCTTTCCCCACTGATTTTAGTCATCATCCGACCTAGGAAATGATGGTGTGCTGAAGCACTCCCGTCATGATGCAGGAAAGGCATGCTAGTAGATCTGCAAGGCATATACTCCTTAAGCAGCTGGATTTTTTTCCTCCAGAGAGACCACGTTAACTCAGCTGCTCAGCAATGTTTGTATTCGTCTTTCCATCTTGCTTAATCTCATTCCCTTTTCTCCTCATCGAACCTAGTTGTTTTCAGACCACAGAATTTCGTAAGTGGCCAATTTAAAATGAAAACAGTGAAATTAAAACTTCAGAAGATACTCCATTCCAGCTATAAAACTCCATGCCCATAAGTGTCTTAAAATTGTCTCTTGTGTATGGGTTAAAATCAGTATTTTCACCTTCACAATCGAAACTAAGATTATTTTTTTCCTGCTTAGAAAAGAGAAATGGTCAAATAGCTTATGATAGTTTGCCTTGTCGCAGTGATAGGCAGGCTGAGGCAGAATCCTTCCACTCTATCATTCTCTACCTGTTCTAATGTGTCATTATCAAACAAAACCAGACACCTTAAGTGACAGCACTTTACAAGAAGTATGATTTACATAACAAGTTTGTTGTATTTAACATGACATT
Source organism: Crypturellus undulatus (assembly GCA_013389825.1). Classification (NCBI taxonomy): domain Eukaryota; kingdom Metazoa; phylum Chordata; class Aves; order Tinamiformes; family Tinamidae; genus Crypturellus; species Crypturellus undulatus. The sequence continues at coordinate 621,789 of VWPW01006153.1, forward strand.
AAATTTAAATATATGTGAAAGTGAGGTTCCGTATCCATTTGCATGTCAGTCAGAGAACAAAAAGGCTTGAAAACAACGCAGAAATGTATTAAGGGGAAGATCAAAAGGAAGAAAGCTTAATCAACACCAACAGAATTTGTAAGGTCTTTGCTCCAAAACCACTCAAGAGCAGAGTGGAATTTAACAGCATACTGAAATAAATAAAAAATGAAACATGAGAAGATTTATTTGCTGCTTAAAGTCACAATCAATGTCAAATTAAGCATAAGCTTTTATAATCGGTTTAGATTTCCTGACCTCTCCAAATGCAATGGACTTAAGCCGATACTGCTTCAGTGTGTGTTGTCAGCAGTGTGTTTACTGAAAAAGTAGGAGACCTTGTAGCACTAATCTTTCTTTTCATGTTCTGATTACAGGAACCTGTTTTATTTGATTTAATACAGACCTCCTGTTAAGACTACAAGTTTTATATTTATCAGAAAAAAATTACAAAAAAAACCTTATTGAATATACGCACAGGAAAGACATAGGCAGGGCACATAACTAGGTAATGCAACAGGAGTCTATAGGGTGATGTGTGTCCTTTCCTGTCTCTGCAGAGCATAGGGATTTGTGTCTTCTTAAAATAGGGTGAAACTCATCTAGGGAGGCTTGCCAAGTTAATGCTTCCAGGAGTTATCTTGTGCCTTTGGCTCTCGGGGAAGTTACGTCTGGCTGTTTTGCAGAGCTGAGTCTAGGAGCCTGAGTTAGGCTTGGCCTGCGTTTCATATGTGACCAGTTGCACCATTTCTTTTGAACAGCTGCAACCAACATCTAACCACAATTTTGAGTCTGGAGGACTGCTTAGTATCAGGAGGTAGTTGTCCTGATGGCTACTGTGCCTTTAGATGTTCCTGAACACCTAGAGATATATTTCTTCTCCAAAGTCCTGCTTTGGTACAGAAGCAGCTACTGTGCCCCAACTACTCATCACTGTTCCTCACACAGGTTACTACCTCCACAGAAGAGCAACTCCAGCAGGGAATTTGAGTTTTTACTAATGACTTTTAGAAGGAGCTAGTTAACAGGAATCCCAACTATTTAACTGCTTAAACTAGATGGAACATCCTGATGGAAAGCGGTTTGAGAGAATTCAGATGAATAGCTCCAGCAAGTTAGGATAGAAAAAAATAACTCTACCAAGAAGTGGTGTGAGCAGTGATCTTGTCCAAAGCAGGTGTCATTCTGTGGCCTTTCTGTTTGCTGTGGTTGCAATTGTCAGATATCTGTCTTTTTACTTTGCACTTCAGAAGCAGAATGTTTTTTTTTTTTTCTCTAGGACTAATCCTACAGCCTGTGCAAAGATATTCCCACTGACATCAGTAGGACGATTCCTGTGCATGAGGAAAGGCTCTAAATGAGCAGCTGTAGCAATAGCTCCTGTAAGACAGAATTTCAAGAAAGAGATGACCATGACGTGATGACTCTTTTACCTGAGAGGAGAAATCACAAAATCAGAGAATAACTGGGGTTGGAAGGGACTGCCAACTGCAGCTGATATAGCTGACTGTTCAGTCATGGTCACCCAAGGCAGGTGGGCCAGGACTCTATCCAGTTGTTTTGAAGTACAGTAAGAATCCACAACCTCTCTGGACAACGTGTTGCAGTGTTGTGAGTTGCTGCAAGTTCACTCTCTCAGTAGGGAAATGTTTTTGTGTTCAAGTGGAATTTCTTGTGTTTCACTTTGTGCCCATTGCCTCTAAGAAGAGCCTGCCTCCACCCTGTTTATGCCTTACCTTTAGAAATTTATACACATTGTGAAGATATGCCTGAGCCTTTTCTCCAGGCTGAAGTCCCAGCTCTCTCAGTCTCTCCTCACAACAGCTGCTTCAGTCCCTTAATCACACTAGTAGCCTTTCACTAAACTCACTCCACTAAATTAATAGCTTTATTGTGCTGGAGGCCCTACCCGTGGACACATCTCTCCAGAAACGGTCTCATCGGAGCTGAGTAGAGGGGAAGGATCATCTCCCTCAACCTCCTTGCAAAGTTCTTAGTACAGCCCAGGAGGCTGTTGGCTGCCTTTGCACTGCTGGCCCACATTCAGCTTGTCCACCGAGTCCCCCAGCAAAGCTCTGCAAAGCTGCTTTTAAGCTGGTCAGCCGTCAGCTTGTACTGGTGCCTTGGGTTATTACACTCCAAGTGCAGGACTTGGCACTTCTCTTTGTTGACCTTCATGAGGTTCTTCTCTCCCCACTTCTCCAGCCTGTCTGAAGAGCAGCACAGCACTCTGGAGTATCAGCTGTTGTGCGTGGATCTGTATTTTCTGCAAGCTTGCTGAGGTTATGTTTGGTCTTGTCGTCCATGTCATTAATGAAGATCTTAAACAGTGTCAATGCCAGTATGAGTCCTTGGGGGTCACCATTAGTGACTGGCCTCCAGCTGGACTTCATGCTTTTCATCACAGTCCTCTGAGCTGGAGCTGGCAGTTCAGACAGTGATCAGTTCATCTAGCCTGTACTTCCTCAGGTTGTCTACGAGGATGCTCTGGGAGACAGTGGCAAAAGCCTTCCTAAAGTCAAGATGTGTAAAGGCCAATCAGTCCAAGCAGTTAAGGTACATGGAAAGAAGGACATACATAAACTATATGATTTTATACCGTGTTGTTTAAAGCACCTATAAAAAAAAAAAGTTTACAGAAAATGGGTCACCTTCACATTTCTTTAGAAAAAAATAGATTTTGTCATTCACTTCACAAGTGAAGTGAATAATATAAACATCTTGTGAAGTGAATAATATAAACATCTTGTTTTACACTGAAAACATCTAACCTTGCCAGCAACTTAATTTTAGTGACACCTTGCAATACAGCACCCATGTTTGTTCTAAATTTCCTCAGTGGTTCTCTCTTTTCTTCATAAGTATAATCAGGTAGTGATTGGAAATTATAAACTTTGCTCTAACAGGTGTCATTCAGATTTTATTATATAGGTGGCATGTTTCATGTGAGAGCTTCCTAAGCAACTTCTATCTCTTTTTATGATATTTATTCATACAACATAAATCATTTTTTCATGCATTGATCTTTTATACATGTTACAGCAGGGGTACAGCAGGGAACATAATGCAAAATCATATATTACTGTCAGTAGCTGGTATCCAGAGGGATGTGTGTCTTGCTGACATTAAAATAATTCCTGTTTCAGAAAGGAAACACTACAAATGCTTACTACCTAAAAAGTGCACCACAGCTCTACATTTGCCATTTTAATTAATTATAGCAACTTCACTGGTGTTTTGCAAATCTTAAGCGATTAAATGGCAAGAACGTGGAGTTGGTTGCAATGCTTTATTGTCTTCATTTAGACATAAGTACTGCCTTGTAAAGAAATGGTTGCATCTGTCTGCTGCCTGGAGCTGTGGCAGTTTTCTCCCCACATGCCTTCCCCCATTTCTGAGTTTCGTGTGTGAGCAGGAGGCTCCTGCGTGGCCAGCTGAATTCCAGTTCAGAGCGAGGGTCAGTGCTTTTGCAGGTGCAAATCAAACCAGGTCCACTGGTGTCAGCTGAAAGGCATTCATGTATAACAGGCGATGCCTTGCATAGACTCTTTCCAACCAGAAGAGAGTTTACCATGAATTTCAGGCCCAAGGTAACGAAAAGTAATGAAGAGGCCACATCTACGGCCTAAAATAACTAAGTTAAACTAAACTAAATAATTCCTTACCGTAGTGCCTAAAACTAAATTCCTTAATGTAGTACTTAAAAATGTATGTTTTAAGCACATCTGAGGATTTGTTAGATATTTTTTGAAATACTGGAAACATCATGACAGTTGTTTCAGATGCTCCATATACACATATTTGAGCAACAGGAAGAAATCCAAAAATTATTTTTTATTATTTCTCCCAAATGCAATTCGGCACAGGTGTGGGCTTAAACCAGTTAATGCATACAAGTAGCATATTGAATACGAGTTCAGTAAGAACAGTACAATACAAAAATGATGGTGTACTTTACCTCGTTATATTAATTCTTATATTAATGCTTAAGAGAGATCAGGACACTGTTTCTATATGCATCTACTCCAGTTGAAAAGATGAGGTAAAAATCATCAGTAATATATGCAATTTGTGACTTGTATAATTGCTTGCATTGTCAAGTTATAATGAGATATTATTGCTGGATTTTTAATATTTAGATGTTTTACTACAGCAGATATTTTTATGTGTAGCAATGTAATTTTTCCATCTGTGGGCTCTTGGGTTTCATCTGTAAAGAAAGAAAATGCTTCTTTTTAGAAGGTGCTATAACATGTGCTATTGTTGTATACAAGAGAATCACTCTTGCAGAGCAGAGTAGAAAAACAGTCCCTGACCCCTAAACTCAGTGATGCTGAGAGGGATGAGGATTCATTTAAACTGACCAGGTCAGGAACTGTTTTTATTCTTCCCTAATGACTTGTTTGCCATCAATATTACTAACTGGCAACAGTACTCATTATAGGAAAGTCTGGCCTGAATTAATATGCTTAAACTAAATCCCTGTGGCAGAAGGAGATAATGTTTTTATTTAATTGGATAATCGGCAGTTTAATTTAAATAAAGCTGAGCTTTATTTGTCAAACAGAAATCATTAGGAAAAGGGCAGAAACCCTTCTACTTAATTTCTCTCAAATAAGAAAGAATTCGAATCTAAATCAGGCAGTTTTCAAAAGGTAATTCAAAATGTAGAACTGTGTTTTATTTTTATAAAAACTAGAAACAAGAATGCCAATTCTTAGAATGAGTTATTTCACAAAAGTAAGCTCTATCAGTATGTCCCTAAGACAATTAGTCATGGTGATGAGACAGCTTGCTAGTTCAAATATATATTTTTTATCCTTGGTATATTTTAAATAGAACATTTAGTTGCTGTTTAAAACTGTCATAGGGCTAAGAAAGGCCATTCATGGATAGGAATCTGGATCTGTTGTGAAAAAGCTGTACAAAAATAGTAGAAAGAGACTGCGTCCTACTGGAATTACATTTCAGTCTTAAAGAGAAACAAAGCCATCTTGGCCTAATGTCTCTTAAAAAATTATTGTTTTTATTTCATTTCTTCATCCGTCTTTTATCATGTTTAGTTCAGCCATTTTAGTAGCTGTTTCTTACCATATAGGTATTCTGCAGTTTGGTGTTCATTTTGTAGTAGTTTTCTATCATCTCCATTTGACACAAGCTTTAGGAAGAGATCCTGCCTAATCAATGGATGGTAACTGAGTATTCAGAAGATGCCTGTAGTTATCCACATTCTTGGATCAAGAAACATTCAAATCAGCCATGCTACGGCCAGATTTCCCCTTCTTCTTAAACTCCTTATGGAGTCTGTGTGTGTGCGTGTGTATATATGTTTGTGTGCACGTGTATTCATCCATATATGCTGGAGAGGGGAGGAAGCAGCAGCATTGGATCTTAGTAGTGACAATACCATTGCTGTCATTTTACTAGACTGTTGCCTGAGTTGGAAGCTATGATGCTACCACACTCGATCTGGAGAAAAACTGCAATTTGTATGTTTCTCTAGAGGGAAAGTTTGCAGATTATATAAAAATGGCAGTGAGAATTTAGTTACCAATTTTTAAATAAAACTATGCAATCTTTGTACATTATAGTGTTCTTGCCAATAAAGAAGATAGTTGTGGAATAAGTATATCTTAAAAGAATGAGTAGAACATCTTCTAGGGTGGTTGGTATCAAAGGTTTCTGTAGGCTCATATCTTCTTTTCTGTAGCAGCCACTCGTGTTTTGCCACACAGACCTTTGCAGTGCAGGATTGCTATGGTAGAACTGTTTGCATCTCTGGTTTCTGTATGGCAATGACCTCTCTTCCTTTCCTCAGGCCATCAATCCACACTTTCCGTCTTAGTTAATATGGAGACAGGTTGCTGTGAATTCTTGAAGAATTTTATTGCACACTTATTCAGGAAAAGGGAGGAAGAAAAGGAAACAGTGGCTACAGAGCAGATGGAAATACTTAGAAGTAGATACAAGCAGAGGAAAAGAATGGAAAGAAGTGCTGAAATATATAATGTAGTGAAAAAATGATATAAAAATATAGATATGGGATGTATAACCAAGACTTGTGCATGCAAAGAAGGATTAATATTGTGGAGCATTTTGGACTGCCATGTTTTGCGGTCCAGATATACACTGCTGTATAGCATTAAAATTGATCTGCTAGCAATAAATAAACTGAGCAATGAATTTCTTTTTGGTCTGTGAAGTTGGCAGTAGAACAAAACCCATCAATTTAGGGACATTAAACAGTCTTTGACTTCAAAAAGTTTTTTTATTTCCTCCCTTTTTCTTTCTCTCCCTGCCTGTTTTTAATTTTATCCAGTCTGGAAATTCAGAAAGTTGACCAAATAATTCCTAAAACAATTTTTTGGCATCTTTCTTGCTGCCAAGTGAGTATCGCAGCAATCCTAGTGAATGTCATGGTCCTTGCTCTTGCATAACCTGTAAGAGTATGGAGAATATTTCATTTTAAGTCTAGAATGACTTGCAATTTATTACGTTTCTGTTGGTTTTGCTTTCTTTATCTGTGAACTTACAAAGCATTTTGACTTTCAAAATCATTGCATTTTACTGCGAGTTAGTGGGGTGTTTGAAAAGATGTTCAAGATCCCAGATACTTAAGATACTGAGGAACAGCTCGGTACGGAGGAGCAAATATTACTGACCCATACTGCTGCCTGTTGAATTTAGCTATGAGTGTACAGCAGTTCTTGCAGAGCATTGAGCTGGTGCATTTTTGATCCGTCATGTTTTCAGATTTAATATGAAATCATTGTGCATGTGTATGAATTCTTGAGCTGACACTGAGTTCATAACACTTACTGAGTTATCGAAGTGATGAGGTTTTAATTCAGTGAAGTGCCTACTTGTTTTAAGATGATGATAAAGTCTCCTTCTAGCAAAATTTTTTGTCACCTGTTTGTTTTCTTATCTTCAGCTACCTGCCAGCATATATTTAACTCATTATTAGCAATCAATAAAAGTTATTACAGTCCACCAGATTTTCGGAATTCGAGGCCACCTTCATGGTTTGAATTTTCTAAGATAAAGTGCTTGCACATGATCTGCTTCTCTGATTTTAGGAGTGTCTTTGCTCTTTTAAAGTTCATGTCTTCTGTACATTTCTCTCCTCTGCACATAGCAATAAAAAAGTGGTCTCTCTCAAATATTATTTATACTTTTCAGCACAAAAAAAGTGTCGTTTCTCCCATTGCAGTACAACTTGTAGCATATAAATCATAGATGCACTAGCAAGCACTTATTCTTTAGCTTAAACTGCTTTTTGGAAAGTTTTAAACGTTGAAAATGAAGATTATTTTCTAGTGGTGTGCAGACCCAGCCAAAGCTAGTTCTCTCTTTCCCTTCTGGCATCCAAATTTCAGTATTTTGGTCTCTCATTTCCAGAGAATTTAATCCATTTTAAATCATAGCAGTCAGCTGTTTCACTACAGTAATTAGACACTTCGTGATGTTGAACTGCCCCACGGTTTGCATGGCTCAAGGTGGATTACAAATAAGTGTGCAGTTGCCCATTGTCTAGCAGTGGTGCGTGAGGAGGCCCTGACATAATCGGCAGATTAGCATGACTTGATGGAATAAAAGCAGTATGTCAGATCCCAGCTAATACAAAGCAATGCAACTCATGTTAAACCGGTGAAGTGGTTCCTAGCTTATACCCGCTGCGTGTTACTTGTAAACCAAAGTAAACATATCTATAATTGTAGAATTGTTAGTGCTGCCAATTATAAGCCTTTTTTTTTTTTTTTTTTGCTTCGATGAATTTGCAACAGCTGTGCTTGTGCTTATCTTCCTGTTTGAGGTTCTTTTCACTCTTCCTTTTTCTTAGGATCTCTTGTTTTGCTTTTTCCTTGTTATTCTTTTCATTTTTTTCTCCTGATTATTGGAAACAACTATAATTACTTCTCTGTAATAAAGCCAAGCACTTGGCTACTACATGCAATGCAGCCTAATTTGTTACTGGTTGAACATAAATGCTACAGTTTGCAATCAGAAAGACACTCAACCATCTCAACTTTAGTGCCAAGTTTGATGACAGGAGGTGAGAGCAGATATTCTTGGCATTCTTCCCTGTTTATAAATCTCTGTTTAGATACCATGGTCTTTTGCTCAGCTGTACTTGTATTTCCAGGAATATAGAACAAGGTGGACTTCACTATAAAGCCCAAGTATATACTTTTTAACAGAGTAACATAAGTAAGAAGATGGTATATTCCCTCTGTAGAATTATATTTTTCTTCCTTTTTTTTTCTTATCACTGTTTTTATTTTTATTTTTTTTCACTCTGTGCACATCTTCAAGCCTGCATATGATAGTAGACATTAAATATGAAGTTTTAACTGACCAAAGTATAATGGAACAGCAGGATTCTTGTGAGCCACTTAAGTTAAAATGAGGAGGAAGAAAGAGACATCAATTATCTCAAGCTGCATTAGCTTTTCATTTCACAAGCAAGGGATATTTAACTCCCAAAGAAGAAAGGAATTAACTGCCTTTTTGAATCTATCCACAGTGAACCAGTGCTCAAGAAGAAAAATGCTTTACTTCGAACTGGTGGAGTGATTTAAATCCCATGCAGGGGGCAGTTAGATGAGAGATCAGATATTCCTGTAAATTCACTAAGCAGGAAGGATGAGCTAAAAAAATAGATAGAAAAGATACTATGTTCATGTTCTGTCTGTCCTGCAAACCATGACCTCCTCCACAGTCAAAAGGACCTACTTTCAATTTCAAGGCAATAGCTATAAATGTTAGTAATCACTTTTACCTCTTCCCATGTAGCTTAGTTTCTTGCACCATTACCAAAACCATTTAGTCTTTCAGTAATTCATTTTCAGCATAATCTTCTTTCATGTCCCATGTTTCCTCTGTTGTGCTTCACCTTGGGCCGTACGTCATGTAAATAATGTCTGCATCCATAATCTCTTTGCTATACTGCTTAAGAGAATCCACTCTTGAAAAGCTCTATTCCAACCTGGGTCCATTACAGTAGCTCTCTTTAGTCCTCATTAGATGGGACAAGCAGGGGAGTATTTTAAAAGCTATTTCAGCATCAGTGATGTAACCTTGAGTATCTATTCAAAACTTTTAGGTGTGTTCAAAGGATGAACATGAATCAGGTAGAGGCATAGAACAAAGGAGTTGTTCATCATACTTTTTTTTGTTTGAATAATTCCTGCATTCAAAATAGTGTTTACAGACACATTGTAATAGGCACTGATCAGTCAAATGACAAAACCCTCATAATCTTTGTATTCCAAAGAGCAAGAGATCTCCTGCTCTTCACTCTGCCTTTTTGGTATCTGAGAAGAGACAGAAACAAATGATGAAATATATGCGGAGATAAGGTGATTTTATTTAGTTCTGCTTAGTGCTTTCTGCAATTAAGGAGTGGTGTATTGTTCTTTGTAAATCAGGTTTATCTTTGAGTTTAGTATTTCAGCAAGCTCTTGACTGTGGAATGAAAATTATTTCCCTTGTCTTTTATGAAAATCAAATGTATGTCAAGACTTTTGACACCTTGCTTCCTTGTAATTTTAATAGTGAACAATGTTCATGGGGAAAGAAGAAAGATAGAGTTTTGAAATGCTGTATTCTATCCTAGCTATTAGATCAACTAAATATATTAACATTTATATGCTCTACTACCATATTTTTCTTGCCCTTACTGTTAATTAAGGGGATATAAAACTGATTTTTTCTAATCACTGACAATACATGTGAGAAAAAAAAAATTGCCTTCTAGGGTAGAAAAAGCTATTAATCATTTTTTCTTCACTTTTTTTTTCTTTCCTTTTTTTTCCCCTTCAAGCTTCATTCTGACTTAGACAAGGGAGTGGGCACTGTTAAATACACCCTCTCAGGAGATGGTGCAGGAACAGTTTTTACCATTGATGAGACCACAGGAGACATACATGCCATAAGGAGCCTAGATCGAGAAGAAAAACCTTTCTACACACTCCGGGCGCAGGCTGTGGATGTTGACACCAAGAAACCACTGGAACCTGAGTCCGAGTTCATCATCAAAGTGCAGGACATCAATGATAATGAGCCAAAGTTCCTAGATGGACCTTATGTTGCCAGTGTCCCAGAAATGTCTCCAGTGGGTGAGTAAAAAGCTCTAAACACTTGATAACTAATTGCATATGACTTAATTGTCTCAATGTTTCCTGCTGAGGAAAGAAAGCTGGAATGAAAACATAACTTCTAAAACTTGTTATTAGAAATGTCACACTTTGTCCTTAGAAATACACAGATTACAGTTTTATTTTAGCTCTGGTTTTATAATTAGAAACTTATTTTTCCTGAAAGAAGTGAGTTTGTGAAGATGGAAGATGAAGAAAAGAATGTTCAAGAGCAATACTCTGGGGTCTAGTCATTCTGTGTACTCCAAACTGGTATTTTGCATGATGAAGTGTATTATCCTCTTTTTCTAATTCATATTAATTGTTCACTATGGTGAATGAAGTGGTACAGTTACATCAAGCCATTTACTGTTCTTGTATGTGCTGCTTTGAAACTCCTACAACACTTGTCGGATGATCTAATTATGAATTAAGGGAGAATTCTTTATCTAAGTCCTGCTGCACTGTGAGTGATGAAAGTAATATTTCCTTCACTTGGTCCTCCACAATTCAAGAATTAGAGAAGCTTGACAAGAATGGTCTGAGGTCTAAAAAACTCAATGTTCAACAAAATACAGATGCATTGGACTCTCAAGCCAAAAGAAGAGATGGCTGAATGGAAACATGATAGGTTTTCTAATATGTAATTGCTGCTGTATAGGGGAGAGAATGCATTTTCTCTCCAAAGAAAAGTGGACTGTAGTAGAGAGGCACTGGAATAGGTTTTGTATTGGGGGTTATCACAACATGATAAACATTTGTCAGGAGAGACATAAATAGCATTGATCCTGCTTTGGAGCAGGAGACTAGACCAAATGAGCCCTTCAGGTCTCCTCTTGATCAGTGATTCTCTAATGGGCCTAAACAGTGTGTTTATAATACAAACATGCCACTCGTGTCCTGCTGCCAGATGGCACTTCAGAATTCTCTGTGGGCAGCGGGAATTAATCCCATTCTGGGAGGCCTCTAACTTAGAAATGCTAGCTCCTACTTATTGCCATTTCCTCTCCAAAGCTAAGGTGTCTTTTCCCAGGTTTTTGCAAAGTTGCTAACAGTTACACGGTTTTTCTGTCTCTGAAATGTACAGAGGGTTTCTGTTGCCGCTGCACCTACACAACTTAGGTAATAAAGTTTTGAAAGGCCATCCAGGAGGCCACTAACTGCCTATACAAGTTGCTATATGAACTTAACTGGGCCATTTTTTAAATTTTCTGATAAAGATGTAATAAAATGTGATTTGAGTAGATAGGAAGAGATGACATGCTGATATCATACGCATGTAGAGATGAGCTCACTATAGTGACCTATGGAGATGCATCTATGGACACAACTAGATATTTTGTATCATGTATCAACTTATTTTCCTTTAGAATATTGACAGTAGACACCATGAAAAAAAAAGTATCTTCCTTATTTGCACATTATCCACCCACCTTCCCTACTTCTAGAAGAGTTACTCATAACTGTTTTTATTTTCCTCTGTAAGTAAAATTAAAAATGGATGAAAACTGGTCAAGAAAGTCTTTCAAGGAAGGGGAACAGTGCTCTAAATGGAAGCCTAAACTCCAATTAGCTTTACGTTATGAAGCTTAGGCTTCAAAACTGTTTAGGTTACGAAAGTAGGTAACAATTTTAGCTGCTGGGTTCTCTAGCAGCAAGAATATACAGAAATGCCTGCTGTCTTTTATGATGTGCCAGTAGATTGCACCTAGATGTAGGTTTCACCACTGTTAACCATGTTCCTGCTACCTTATGCAAGTGCAGATTTCCCAGAGGCTCTTAAGCTACTACTCTCTACCATCAGTACCACTTAGTTCCACCTATAGAGATGCCTACCACTGCCTGAGGCTAACATTGAAACATTTGATTTTTCAGCTGGTACAGCATATGGTTGTCTTGGCTCTCCTCCTCTATTTTTTTTACACTTCCATTTCCTAGCTTTCAGTATCAAATTCCCAAATGTCTGAAATTTCACTTACTCTATTTTTTGCAAGTGTGTTATAAACTGCACGCATGAACACTGACTTTTGTGGGAAGTTCACGACAATGTGACCTGAAACTGTTGAAACTGTTTTTTTTTTTTTTTTGATGACACCAGTGAGCCAATTTACCAGTGACTAACTGTCTTTTATACTCACTTCTAAAGGAAAGATTAAGTCAGGTTTACATAAGCTTCTCCAAAGGTCTTAATCATTAGTAATGATGACCAAAATATAGAAGGCTGAGTTATTACTTAAAGGGCAGTGGAGGAGCAAAGACGATGCTAGCAAAATTCCCAGAACTTTACAGCATTCCCAGATTCGTAGTTCCAGTCATGTATCGTATGTCGTATCATATGTAAGGTTATTCTGGACCCTGATGATCTTTTATAGAAAAAGGCACAGGAAAATGTAACTTCCTACAATACTCCATATCTGTTTTTCTGATCCCTAAGTAAGATTTAAAGATATCTATCATGTCCAGCTTTCTCATAATACATTTTTCTGAGAATTCCGTCTTGTTATTTTAACCGGAAATTTAATTTTGTCCTCCAGGAAACAGTGAGTTTAGAATTAGAATTAATATTAGAATTCTTTCTATATTTTCTGTAAACTGATTTTTTTTTTCTCCATCTAATCTGTACCACTTCAAAATGATAAAAAAGGGAGAAAATATGATAACTGATATCTTTTACCTTTTTGTGAAGATGAGAGACTTCTGGGTTTGCCACTTCTTCTTAATGGTGTACTCCATACTGGGAAGCAAAATTTTCATGTACTAGAATAAATAACATTAGTAGGATTTTTTCTTCTTGTTTAAGGCCCTGGCAAATCAAGACACGTATCTGTCTTATGCCCAAGGCTTGAATGGACAGGTAGCATCACTCCTTTCATACGTGCATTCTAATCTGCTTACATATGAAGAGAGAACCTTCTATCACAAAAACAAGCATAAAACTGTCTTCTCTTGAAAAATCTCGTGGCTCTAGACCATTGTATCATGCAGGCTGTTGTTCTCATCTATGTTTGATTTCTTCTGATGCTTTCTAAGTCCCTGTATTTTATGCATTGTAGTGGAAGGATAGTGGTATCTCTCTTCAAATCACAGTTTACTGTTCGTGTAACAATAGGTATTTTTGGCAGGGTACTTGCTGATGAAGCATTTACTTAGAAAAGGACAATAATGTGAAATTGTCTATGGAGAAACTTGAAGGATAGAATCAGGGTATAACAGAAAAGTAATTTCTTAAGAACACAGATTACTATGTTGCTGTCTTATGTCTCATAAAAGTTTACAGGCTGGACCCCTACTTCTTTTTCTGGTATTAGTTTAATCAGTATCTTTATCTGAAATTATTATTTTAATTTAATAACAGTTCCCAAATGTAGCCGCAACCAAAAAATGGAAGTGACCAGTATGAGGACTGAGAATGGGGCTCTTCCATTCCCCAGTGCAATTTCCCTCTTTGTAAGATAATATTGGCAAAAAAAATGTTGTCCTTAAGTATACTTTAATAAATGGTGTTATTGCTTCCAGAAGCTGTGCCAGCTCCTGATGCAACATAGCTAATATAAGTATGCAAATATACAGAGAGTTTAAATCAAGGTTATTCCCTTATTAAAACTATCACTCCAGATGACTGAGAATAGGGCCATACCAGTGTTAAACACACATTCAAGGAAATATCTTATTGCATGTTTTTATTAGATTTTATGGCAAAAATGTGCACAGAAATACATCTGCATTTCTAATGCATTTTTATCACTGAATATGCTGATTCTGATCAATCATATAATTAGCAATGTGTTACATGTGACAAATTAATAACATCTGCTGTCACAATTTACAAATGATTTTCTAAGGAATTTCCGTTATTCCTCCATGCTTATGTACGGACCATCTAGGTCTGTGCTAAAACTGTCAGTTCCATAACATACAGATTACATATTCTTAGGCAATTTCATTTCATACCTTTCCACTAGATTAACTCTTTATTGCTTAGGGGGCTCTACAAAATACGGAACGCCATAGCAATTACACTGCCTTTTCAGTTATTAATTAATAAGTAATGGAATATATGTACATTAAATAGTTGTGTTACTGATTATGCCTGAATATTCTCCTTGTTAATTTGTCACTACTACACTAAGACACTAAAACGGTCAATGACACTAAAAAGCTGATGTTAGGTTATTTTAACGGGGTAACCTCCATAGTGCAAAGCAGCTACTCAAAATGTGTTATGGGTATGCTTCCCACGGTACAGACTAAAAAAGTAGCATCTATAAATTTTATGGCAATTTTCCTTTTAAAGTGAATGCTTCATTGTGACTTATATTTAAACATTAACAAATGATCCATTTGCTTAATATTTCCATCTATGTAGTTTTACAAAAAGGGATTTTAGTGTGCAGAAAACTAATCTAAGGAAGTGGTGGGTAGGTAAATACTCAGGAACCCACCCACTGGTTTGGTGCAGCCTCGGATTTTGAGCGTGAGCTTAGCCAGCAGCTTATACTGAGCTGAGCCTGTGGAAGGATTGTAAAGCATGATGCAAATACAAAGTGATATACATCCTTCATATGTATCCCTGGCTTCTGGCTTTACATTTGTAAGGGTTTTCAAAGAGAACCAAAGTTGTTGTGGCTGTGTGTACAAATTTTGGCATTTGTAGAGGTCAAAGAGATTTTTAAATGGAATTGCACAGATTCTTGGAAAGATATCTAACAGTCTAGTTTGCACAGCAATTCCATGTCCACCCAAGTCATCATCTCCATGCCTTTTCCAAATCTCCAGAGAGGGTGATGGAAATCAGATACAGTAGTCAAGATACAAGCACACTATAGATTTCTACAGTGAAGTAATGATAGCTCTGGTTTATTCTGTTTTCTTTATCTATTAATTCCCATCACTTTTAACCTCTTTTGTTCACTCTTGGTTACTGAGGTGATACTTTTGGAGGATTTTCCAAAATGATTCCCAGATCATCTTCCTAATAGTAAGTCATCTCTGTGAGAATACTATAAATGCATTTTTTCCCATGTGTGCTACTTTGTATTTCTTAATGTGGTATCTCCTATACCCAGTTAGGACTTAGTAAATTAGGATCGCTCTGTAACACTTGCAAGCTCTGGATGTGTCAAGCTGTGACCTGCGTATGTATTTTCTGTTCCTGCTGATTTATAAATTCAGATCAGAGAGAGATTCCTGTGGTCTGACCATTTATACCTACCATTTGTTTTCTATTTTTTGTTTGTATGTTAACTTAGAAGAAGCAGGTCTTTCTCATGTTATTGATTTTTAAGAGCTTTTGATTATCCTCCTTTCTGAAGGCTTTTGGGAAATGTAGATTGTGATTATCTGTGCAAATGGTCAAGAACTGCCTAGACATTATTCAGCCGTCCTTCTACTAGATTTTGTGAGGAGTGTTGACTCTTCCCTTGTGGGCTCTTACTTCCATGTCCTTTAGTTCAGTACCATATTGCAGAATCTAGTATCTGGGTCAGACCTGCTTCCTACATCATATTTCAAAATTTTTCAGAAAAAAAATCATGTTACTTTCAGACAGAGATTTTCCAGAGACCTTTCAGTTCTGTGTTCTGGGGCTATGTTTAAGGACAATTTACACACTGTAGTTGATGTTTCAGCAGTTTTTCACTTAGAATTACTATACTGATTACATATCTTTTCTTTTTTACTCAACTTTTTAGAAGATAGAAATTTACCGTGCTGATCAACAGTCGAAGTGTTGTAGCCATTTTAGTCAAAGCTATGTTTTTTTTAGGAATGAGCAGAAGGAAAAGATGGTTATGACTGCTTAGCTTTTTATTACAGTCTTTCCAATGTATAGGAGGCATTGCACACAAAAGCAGTGAGATGCTGAGAGCAAATTAGAAGTAAACAATAAAATCTTTTGAGACAAAAGTGTTTCTTGACATTATGATAGATATGCCAGGCTAGGCAGCCTGGAAAGCTTAACAACTACTGTGAAAAAAAAAAAAAACATGCAGATAAAATCCTTTTAGGTTCAGAATGGTGAAAGAACAGTGGAGACGGCCAAGCCTGGCTTGGTCAGAGCACTGTAGCTATTGTCAGGCCCACTTTGTGTTTTCACGCACCCTGGCTACTGGATATTGTCAACAACATGAGAATATTTGGCCAATTCTGCTGGCCAGAAGAGTCCATGTAAAATTCAAGCTAAGACGGACAGAACCCCACATAAATATATGCAGTAAAATGTCTGAGAAGCTTTTGGCATTAATAAGCAAGACACTGGATAAATGTTTTCTGCTGGCTAGTTTCATTTCACAAAATGTCAGTGTCTGTTTTAAATTCGTGCAAAGTATATGAAACCCCACGCATATGAATTCCCACATTTTTTGATGCAGGCCTCTTTATTAGATTAACCAAGTAATACTTAAATTATTAAAACTCAGCTATTTAGTTGATCTCTAAATATGTGTGTTGCCATTTTTATTGTGCTGAGTATTAGTTCTTTTAGTACACAGTGAAAAGCTTTGTAACTATTGGTACTGCATAGTGGTTTACATAATCATCTTTAGGGTCACGGTACGCTTCATGAGTGTTGTAGGGATTATGTTGATTTTTTTGTCAGTGACACCAGTGTTGAGGGAAAGGTATTGCTAAGGTTTAGTGCAGTACTGAGAGATGTAGGAATTGTTTCTATACATGCATACAGCATCTCTAAACATAAAACATGTTGTATTGAAAGTTGTTTTAGGAGCCGCTGATCAGCTGTAAATGTTAAAAATTAACAAGAAGTTGCTTTTTCCTTACCACAAAATGACTTTAAACGTTAAATATCATTTTAGTAGGAGCTGTTCTTTTGGCCACCAAGTGGTTTTAAACATTAAATATATTTTTAAAGTATTACTTTTCTCAGCCACTGAATGACTGTAAACATTAAATATGTTTTATAAAAGCTACTTTTACAGCAACTGGCTGAGTGCTATGAACATCATTTTTCTTTAAGGCTGCTTTCCAGCCACTGAGCTATTTTTTTTCTTTTAAGTTCAATTCTATTTATATTTTTTCAACGAAGAAAGCAAGTGCAAGACTTCACCGGCACCAGGCAGCTCTTCATTTATGACAAGCAGTCATGTCCTAACCATCTTCTCATAAAGATACTGCAAGTAATGAGAACCAGCCAAATTTTGAATTGATTGCAGTAGATAGTTTGCTTGGACAGTGTGTGCATATCCAGTGTGCTCCTCTCCCACTTTAGTGTATAGCACTGAAGTAAATAATTAAAGCAGACATGAGTGATGTTCCATACTAAGATAACTGGTCCAAGAAATCCATCACTGATGGACTGCATGAATCAATCAAGTCATCATCAACCCTAGAGGAGGACAAAACAGAAGGCAAAATACTCTCAAGATTGCTAAGAAAAAGAGAATCAGTAAACCAAATATGATTAAGGGCTTTAATTCTGTGTGCAGGAATAACTCCATGTGGCAAATTAGATGTAATCCTAGGAAGGTTTAAAATGATAAGAAAAGTGTTCATGAGAATCTGGCTTAATAGGAGCTAAAAGGAAAGAATCACTGATCACAGATACTTTTTTAAGGACAAATTATTCTCAGTTTGGAGAACTCTGTAAGGTTTAAAGTTTACAGCAAAGGCACTGCAGAGAAAAATAATACCTTAGGAAAAAATATACATAAAATAGTGGTCTAAAAATACCTGCAGAATGAGGAACTGCATATACTAGGGCATCTTGAAATGGCATTTCAGCCAATTAAGTAAGCGTATCTGTCTGCAGATCTTAGATTTAATGAACCCCAGATACTTAACATTCCTCCTTATTTGTAGCACAGACAGGTAAGGCAGCCGAGTGCCTACGCCATACGCCTTAACTATTTCCTAACTGAAGAGCCATTAAGGATGCTGTGAGGATATGAGTTCAATGTCCCTCCAAGCTTTGATCAGCCTGAGTCCCAGCAGAACTGGTTAAAAACTTTCCAGCAGAGGCATTTTCAAGTTTCTGCAGAAGCGATAGATGCAGGCACGTGATGCTGTCAAAACGCCATGTGAAGACCCAGATGGCAGCCTGGCGAGTCACCCTTCAGGTCACCTACTGACTGACAAATTAAACAGGTGGTTCCCAAATTAATAGGGAAGTATTCTGTATGTGACCTGGCAAGCCAAGCAGTACATAGACTCCCCTTGCCCACACACATGCTCCCACCAGGAGCCGACTGTCTAGGGGGCTGGTGGGCCAGGCAGCCTTCTCCGGAGCTGGGAAGCTCCTGGCTGGTCTGTTCCCAGTTTCTCCGCCACACAGTTGGTGGCAAGGCAATCACTGTGCTCATCAGCCTGCACAGGTCCTCTTCTAAGTGGGAGGAAGGCCAATGGAAAACAGAACCCACCATCCTCTTTGCTAAAACCTCAGCAATGCCAATATTGTTTTCTGGATGGTGCCAATAATATTTTCCTGGTTTGAAGTGGGATGAAATGAAAGGGAAATATTATGCCAGAAAAAAGCAATAGTCCACTTTGTAGCCATCTTTACTTGCCTCTTATGCCCAGACTTATTTATTTATTTATTTATTTATTTATTTATTGTGCAGAAGAGAAGTGCGCAAAAGTGAAGTAAAGGTGAAGTCATTCAGATTTAGAGAGAAGAAAACTGGAAGTAAAGGAGGAAAGATACAAGGGTAAACAACAATAGGTGAAGGAGAGGATAAACTTTACAGGCTGGACAGGCTGAAGAGCGCTCCCTTCATAAGAGCCACTGGAGATGGAGATACTGTCTTGGATTTGATTCACACTGATTTTTGAAGGGAATATTATGGATTGTACCAGGGTTCCTCAGGACTATCCTTTTATTTTTATAAGTACTTTAAAAGATATTTCACAGAATCACAGAATGGTTGAGGTTGGAAGGGACCCTTTGAGATCATCTAGTCCAACACCCCTGCTCCCAGAGCACGTGGCACAGGGTGGCATCCAGGCGGGTTTGGAAGATCTCCAGAGAAGGAGACTCCACAACCTCTCTGGGCAGCCTGTTCCAGGGCTCTGTCACCCTCACAGGAAAGAAGTTCTTCCTCATATGGAGATGGAACTTCCTGTGCTTCAGTTTGTACCCAGTTGATGTACCCATCAATTTGTACCCATATTTATTTGTACCCAAGTATGAGCATTCTTATGGAACAGTCATGAGAGATCAGTGAAACAGCATGAAGCTGAGGGACATGCAGCAATAGCTGCCCAATGCACCAATTTGCACCAATCATTGACTGAAATTATTGTTACAGATAAGATCAGATATGTCATATAAATTAACCATTTATGTCTTGGTACACAATTGTTCGCAACTGGAGATTTTCAATGGATTTATATTTTTTGGCTGGAATCATTCCATCGGGGCTAACATGATATTTTGAGGATATAAATTCTAGTTCATAAAGGATAATATGAATCCCAAAAGTCAATCTAGTCAATCCAGATCAGGAAATCTAGATCTAGAGAACATCTCTCAAATCATATCCTTAATTGTCTGTGCGTGTTTATTCATTGTAGTAAAGCAAGCATGAGTTTTACCATTTGGTTTGGTCTAAAGGAATATGCTAACTTATCTGAAATATATCATAATTAAGTAGCTAGGTTTCCTGTGACATAGGAACATTGGACTAGAAGTCTGTCTATCATCCTGTCTCTATCAATGGACAAATCTAGAGGGGTCAGAGAAAGTAAAACAGATATAGACAGATTGTTACGTCACAATCTATCTTTGTCCAAACTCACCTTACTTACTTATTTTTAACAGCCCAAAAGATGATTCTTAGGCTATTCATATGCATATCAAAAACTCCTCTAATTCCCATCTCATTTTGTCAGTAGAATATTCTATAAATGGACAATATCCTTCTACAAGGCATTTCCTTTTCTTATTTTTTAAAGTTTCTGACTTTAAATTTAGAAGGCTGGACAGATGATTGAGCTTTGGTACAATACTATCTATAGTATACAACTCTGTTATATTCTTTTTGTCATTTCTAGATTAAACTGATGAAACCTTTAAAATGCTGTGTGAAGAACTTTTGCTGTCTGTTGCCCATTTTCACTGCTTGCCTCCGAGCCCACTTTATTTCTGTTTTTCTTTTATCAATAGATCAAGAGTAATGAGTATTTTCAAAAGAGAAAAGATGCCCATGGGCAGTTTCAAATGCTCATGCTTCCAATTGATAGTCTTGCAAGAGATACAGACACAGATGCTCAAATTATCAGCCCCACTTGCCACTTCTTTGGTTCAGTAACTCCAAATTCATCCACCTTTTCTTGCTACTTCCACTCCATATCACCTTATGTCTGAACACAAACCAAACACAGTCAGACAGCTTTTGGCAGATGTTTGATCGTCCTGGGGTTCTTTCATGGTTCTTGCACTGATTCTGAACAAGTCCTCTATTCACAGGTTTTAAATCCTAAAACAATATTAATCACTGAGCATAAGCCAGGGGGACATAGCACCTCACTGTTCAAACAACTGAGGAATCTTTGTGCCTTCGAAAGATCATCCAGTTCTAATACAGCAGAAAAAAAATCTCCCTGGTTGAGTAGAAAAATAGACTTAGTATGATATATCAAAGAGCTGTGTTTGATAGTTTTATTTGCCATACCTGTGGGGGAGTAAGGTGAGGAGGGAACTGTTTACATTGTGGACGGGGAGGGAGTGACAGAACATATGTAAATAACGGCTTTCATTTACCACAATCCAGATTCAGGCATCAGTGTACTAGGAATTGCTCTGACATAGAACAAGAGATAATGAATTCTTGTGTCAACTTTTCTTTATAACAAACAAACAAAATGAAATCCTAGCCTTTCACTCTGAAGAAAACCTTTCATAAATGACCTGAAAGATGCCAAGATGCTGGGCTATCTATCTGCATCAAAGCATGGCGGGGAGGCATCAGCATCTTAAATTCCCATATCCGCATGAAGCTGGTAATTGAACTGGCAAGTTATGAAAAAGGAGTCCTTTCACTGGCTGCAGCACAGCGGTAAGAGATCTCTGAACTGTTGATTTAAAGGAGAGAGAGGAGATAAGAACATCACCAGCACATCCTACTGTTTTACTGTAGAGCTATAGTGGTGGCAGTTCAATTCTACCTGTGCTGCACTCTGGAGGCTTTACATTTTAGCCACTTTATTTACCTTAGCCAGCACAAGGGAACAGTAACAGCAAAGGAGACATGATTTTTATGACAGTGTAGTACAATGTCCCTAATGATTAATTTCCAGGGCTACTGTCACCCCAAATGGCTACATTAAAGCTGACATGAGCTCCCGATCCGTACTGCAAGTGTGTTTTATGGCTAAAGCGGACACATATGTCACAGTGTGCATGACACCCACTCTGCTCTCATCTCTGCCTAAGTTTTTAGGCTTGTTAGTATGAATCCGTTAGTGAATGTTTTCCATCAGCGCATTCCCAGACCAGATTTGTTAAGGTAACTTGGCAATGAAAGAGTTTAATAGGCACCTGTGCTTTTTTCCTGCTTTCACTAAGAGCTAATCAGGTAATGGGGTTCGAAAACCTTAGTGAGTTTTTAACCGTGCCCCCCAAAATAGCATTTAAAAGCTTGAGCCTTTCCACCAAATTCCTTCAACATACTGAACATCCCTTAGTTAGGGGCTAGTTTATAGGCTCCTAAAATTTGGTAGCATAGGTTAGAAATGTGAATCAAAATGTTTTGCAAGCTTGGTCCAGGGGCTGGCACAATATCTAAGGAGATAGAACCAGATCAGAAACAGGTTGAGCTCTGTTCCCCACACTAGTATAGCAAGTGACTGGGGCATGCCATGTAGGGTGAGATATCCAGGGGGATTTATTTCTCTAAATATCAATGTAGTTTCTTAGCACCTGCCTAAACCTGGAAAAATGATTAGCTATAAATGGTGTCCCTGAAATGTCATTTATGCCTGTCCACAAACTGCTTTCACCCAGAGTCACCTGAACTGTACCTCTGAGTAAGTAAATGCCAATTAATGCCTAGATAATGTCAGAATTCATAAAAGTAGATATACTTAATTCTTTTTTGAGAGCAAGTCCAAGAGCATTTTCACGAGTTCAGAGTTGCATACCATGCAGGGCTAGGCTGTAGGAGAGATTCATTTTCTTGACTTTGCAGTAAGGTGGTAATAATATTCACTCAACGTGCTGGAAATGCAGCTCTAATTCTTTCCTTTATATGGAAAGACTGGAATATCTCCTCCTAATGTTTTAACCACCAGGTCAGATGATAGTGTTTCTTAATCTTTCTCACTTCCCCCTCTTTTTGGCCTCGTGAATATTTAATGATCCTGTAGAAAACAGATCAGCTTCTTCCTGGCATGTTTAAGAGTGAAGGTCTGAGCATTCACTTGGGAAGCAGGAGATAAGCCATCTGACAGAAGAGGCACTTAAAAAAAAATCTAGTTTTCGCGCATCTGCTGGGCATCATCACATAATCTCCTTCTGCATTTTGTCAGAAAAGGTTTGAAGCTCTTAACTCAGAGGAGAGTGCAAAACTCTTATTCACAAGTAAACAATTTCTAAGAAGTATCTAGGATACAGCTTTTCTCAGTGGTGTTTCTTATAGGCTACAGCAACCTTTCACTACTGTGCATACCTGTGAGAATCTTATTGTTAAGCTTTTAAAATCATCAAGCAGTGCAGAAAAAGCCTACAAGCCGGTGCTTGTTGCATTTTGAATGACTCTTTTTATGAATCACATCCTCGGCACTGCTATGCTGCAGTTGCTATGTATAAAACCATCATGTGATCTTAATTCTCTAATTTATAGGCGTATGTTTTAAGATGTTGAAAACTGAGAAGGGCCTTAAATTCTACAACATCATATAATTTAAAACGAGGAGGAAAGATTCATTGCAAGGCTTATGTTTTAATGCATGTATTTTAACAGAACTGATACAACATAGATGAAATTGTATACATAAGGGAAATGGAGGAATTCATCCTGAAAAAAAATCACTTGGGAAGGAGATAGTAAAAAAAAAAAAAAAAAGTTTAAAAACAGGTTAATAAAGAATAAAAAGCTATAAAGTAGCTCAGAGTTGCCTAACAGAATATGAGTTTAATGGTAAGTAAACAGCAGAGTTTACTGAGTTAAGATGAAAACCATGTTGCCTTTTATTATGTTTGTGGGAAGGGATGTGGTTTGGATTATTAGTCTCCACTTGATAGCAGCTTTTATTATCCTGCTTAATGTGTGGCTGTTACTATCTGATTCTCAGGACTGAATTGCAGTGCCTGAAAAGTGCCTCGTGGTCCTTTCCGGTAAATGAAGTGATTTGTAGCCAGTCTCCAACTGAGGAAGTACTGCAAGGTTGGCCAGCAGTGATAGCGGCTAAATCACCTCTTATTGTCAAGTGCATGTGACAGAGGAAGTGTCACTTAGGGCTTAACTTTTAATATTAACATATTTATAGTTATTTTTTTCTTATTGACATTTTCCAGGAAGGATGACATACTCTTCCCCTGTAGCTTTGTTCTGAGGAATCAGTCAGGAGATGGTCAGATAGAAAGACAGCAACATGAACCATTCCAGTACACTTTTTTTTTTCAGATCTTACCATTTTTGATCTTTGGGCAAATTCAAAATATTTGATTCTTTAGAAACTGAGAGAATCACTGAATTCTGAATACATTCAAATCTTATATGCTTATGATGAAGGCCCAGATTTGGATTTTAATGTACCTAGATTCATCTGCACAATAATGACCTAAGAAATGGTGAGAAAATATTTATGAAAGACATTAAAATATTCCCTTTCTAAGATCTCAGGAATAAATTGCAAGATATTATGCCCTGTTTAGGTGTGTTTAATTTTAGCTTCAATATTGCACAATGTCAGTATTTTATGTATTACTTGGCTTGCTTGTCATATATGTTTTAGAATTTGTGAATATATATAAATAAAATGGGGAGGTTAAAATAGGAAGGCAAATATCTATAGTTGAATTCTCACTAAACTTTAAAAAGGATGAAATTATACTTCAACCTGGAGAGCACCTAAATACTATGAGGAAAATATGTTCTGTCTTTACCATTTGAATTTTATCTTTCATTACCTTGTTTTTTATCTTTTAGTTTTAGTGGGGGCTGTTGTATGTGTGTGTGGTGGGGGAGGTTTTCTTTTTTTTTTGTTTCCTTTTGGCAGTGTTGCTAACATAAGCATTGCTTTTTATCTACTCTCCAGAGAAGAGTGATTTTGATCATCAAAATAGAGAGAGAAGTGCAAATGAGGGGAAAAAAATCCCAGAGCAGGCTCAGAATAACCCTAACAAGTGAATGATTCAGCTGATAAGAATGAGGACTTTCTACCTTGATCATTTCAACAGTATGAAGTATGGAACTAGATATTTTGTATCATTCTTAGGAGGACTTTTCTGGATCATAGGTGTGCACACAAATATTGAAATATCTATATTTATGCCTGTATGTAGGGCTACACTTCATTTACATGTAATAGTGGAGGGTTTGTCTTCTGCTTTGCTTAAGAAAAAAATCAATGTACTGGAACAAAGTTGAGTTGAGTGTTAGAGGCCCTCTGACAAGCTATAAGGACTTAAAATTAAAAAAAAAGAATACTGCAGCCCTGCTATTGAGAAAAAGGAGTCACTGAAACAGCTGCAACTTACTTTTTAGCCTTTCGAAGACAACTAAATTTAGTTTTGTCGCCTGATTTTATTCTTTTTTCAAAGCTTATGAGGGGGTATGATCATTCTTCAACATATGTTTTTTTCCTACAATTAAATAATACTGGCAATATTTCAAAAGCATGTACTGCTGTGAATTCCTTGATGGGTGCAGGAGCATGTTGTGTTGTAGGCATTGATGTTTGCAAAGCATTATCTTACTTAACAGCACTGATACTGTAGAGCTCTGAAATCCTGAGAACTGCTTTAGGCCTTGCTGGAATAAAGGACCGCCCATCCAGAGTGCAGTGGCAGCAGGGGAAGGCAAAAAACTATTTTTCACTTACATTTTGCAGGTGAATAAATGAGCAAATAAAGAAATTACTGTGCTACCATTTATATTTTTATCGCAGAGCTTTTTGGCTACCAGTTCTGCACTTAAATATTTGGTTATAGATACTGAATAGAAAAACATGATGAAAGAAAGATCGTATATAAAGGATGAAACTACCTACCGTGTTACCATGTATCCTTCAGTCATCCCAATAATAAACTTAGTTATTATATTTATGTTTATTTAGTCTCATTGATTTCAGTAGTTTTAAATGGGTTCTGTGAACTAGGTGTATGCCGAAGTGATTTACTGAGTAGTCATTTCCTTAAAGGCTTTGCTTCAATCCATTCATCCATACTTGAGATGGCTACAAGGGTGTGCTCACCTAAAATATTGGGGCCATGGACCTGTGTAATCGGATCAGTGCGTGGAGATGCTGACCTGTTCCCTTATTCCTCATTTTACTGAGAAATAACTCATCATGAAGGAAGAGTAACTTCTGCTGACGAGTTTTGATCAGGCTAAGCTTTTTACACCGTTAGGAAGGCAGGGAAGGGAGGAGGGAGACCATGAACTCGTTTGCAGAAGGAAATAAGGACAGACATGAAGAAGTCCCTTTTCACTGGTGGTCACTGACAGAACCAGAGGAAATGGCCACAAATTGAAGCATAAAAAGTGCCACGGGAACTTAAGGAAGAACTTCTTGACGGTGAGGGTGACAGAGCACTGGCACAGGCTGCCCAGAGAGGTTGTGGAGTCTCCTTCTCTGGAGATCTTCAAGAGCCGCTTGGATGCAGCCCTGTGCCACGTGCTCTAGGTGGCCCTGCGTGTGCAGGGGGGGTTGGACTAGATGACCTCTAGAGGTCCCTTCCAACCTTAGGCATTCTATGAAGTCTTGAGGAAATTGCAGAAATAGCTAGTCTGAGCAGCACATGCAGGCTCAATTCAGCATAGCACTCCTAGTGAAACTAAACAGAAGTTGTCTAAGAAAACAAAGTACTTGGGGAAGCGGTGCTTTCTGGATCGATACAGTTTCTGTACTGGAACTGTTGTGTGTAGTACTTTGCCACTGAGCACCATGTAGAGTCGAGTGAGAATATAATGCACACTTTCTCTGAGGTGCTTCAACATTGCCTTGCAAATACTCAGTTAATAAGAGGAAAAAAGCACCAGCTCAGGTGTTGAGTTTTGGGGCTTTTTTTCAGTTATCATAACCCAGAGTTGTTGTGCCCATACGTTTGGGATATTGTGAGCACATCTGTCAGTTTCAGCACATGCCAACTCTCTCTCTAGCAGTAACAAGGATAAAAAGACCAACATTCATAGCCGGGCATCACAGCCCGGCCACTGTCACAAAGCTTCACAGGTCACGCACATTTTTTTTTCTTCACATATTTCATTAGCACATACTTACTCCCAGCCATATGTCTTCTTTGATAGAGAAGAGCAAATAGTGTTTTCAGTGTTATAAGTAGATTCCTTTTTATCCTCGAGAAGAAAAAACATGGGCATGTACTCATGTATACTGTATGCTGCCTGTTCTATAGTGTGCAAAAAAAATACTGATTTGAACTACTGCTGTTGATACCAAGATAAATTTGAATCATTTGATACACGGACGTATGCTTGCTTTCTGCTGGTTAGAAGAGAGAGGATTCTCAGACATTTGATTTTTTTCTTTTTTTTTTTTTAATAGGAACCTGAGCTACACTGTATTTTTACAGCTCAGCAGCTGTTTACAGCTCAACTCTATAATAAAGATTTTTAATTAATGTTTTCTGTGGCATTTTTTTAAATTTTCCTTTCAAAATAGAACCCTGAAAAGGTTTCCGTTTTGATGTAGAACACAGTCAGAGTTACAGAACTGCAGACTCCATTTCCACATGCAGAAGTCACTAAACTCAGACTCTTGAGTAGATTTATGGACCTGGGCAATTCAAAACCTTGTTATTATCCTTGGTAGTTTTTTCCTCTGTAGACCATATCTCTTCCGTGCATTTATGGCCTCCATTCTTACAACAAAGTAGTAGAGCATTATGGGAAAGGGAGACGAGCCAGCACTTCCAGGCACGTATTAAATGTGATTTGTTTAGTTTGAAGTTCCATATTTTATTTTTCCAATTTCATGTTACTCATGCATAATATTAAAATATATTTTTTCTCTGTTTACACAAGGAGGGAAAAAAAAGATATTTTTCTGAAAAGACTTTCTATATTTGAAGAACTGGGTTCTTCTACTTATGCTGAGAATTTTCTGAGACTAGCTGTCATAAAAACAAGAGGAGTGCTGTATGTAGCCCTTTTATATTGTGAAAGTATAGTTGGGAAAAATACCAAGAGCATCTCTGTCATTAGGCTGATGAAGTCTCATAACTTTGAGTTAGAGATGTTCACATCAGTTGTGCAAATTTTACTACTGTCTTTGTAAATCACTTCTACATTTCAGCAATTTCCATAGTATTCCCACAAAGCTTATGCCCCAGTTCTGCAAACTATATAAGCATTTAATCTTAGCATTATTTTCAAGCTTATTGAAATATATCTTTAAAACAGATTTAAAGCATGCAACTTTTAATTTTGAACTAATGCATGCAGAATAGCAGATGACCCGTAGCTGATGACATGCTTATTAGAGTAAGATTACTGAAACAAATTCCAGTAGTAGTATTTATGAGGGAAATAATGTCAGACATTTGCTGTCAGATCTGTGAGGCATATTTTCTCAACTCTATTTTAGGATAATGCAATTTTAAATTATGCATTGTGGCAGCATACGACATTCAGTGTCAGTCATAGGCCACGTGAAAGGTTAATGACCCCTGAAGGAGCTTTCTTGATACACTTTTTTTTTTCAAGCAAATGATCTCTGTGACTTTCTATGACGTTTCTACAACATGAAGTTGCATGTTGCACCTTGGCAAGGACCAATGTAATCCCTCCTAGTATTAGTCTCTCCTAAAGCAGCTTTGCTTTAATCGAACTTTCGATTTTCTTTCATGTCTGTTTTTCATTCAGGCACTAGATTCTGCCATTGTACTTTGCATTTCCCAAAATCTGTCTTCATGATATGAAATACGCATGCTGATGTTCTGGAAAGTCATCAGGACCTGCTTGTTTAGGGGAGTCAGAGGTGCATGTAAAAGCTATTTGTCTTTCTTAATGATCTTTTTTGTGCCATGCAAATTGAAACAGTTTTGATGTACAAGCAGGGCAAGTAATTGGATTTTTTTTTTTTTAATTTCATTGACCTGGAAGATTAGGATGACATAAAAAAATACTATTTTTGCATTCAAAGAGTTTTATTAAGCCAGATACTATATTTTGGTTTAAAAATATATATATATATATATGTATGTATACATACACATTTTTTTTTTAATTGATGAGTGTTATTCTTTTAGATGACATTTGGAATTAGGATGGTTTGGCATGCAAGTTTTGAAATGAAATGCATTGACTTTTCTAGGTATTATTTCAGAGAATTTTGTAGTTAAGCTATCCAGGACAAATTTGGAAATATATTTCATTAATTTAAACTTCATTTTCTAGCAAGTTATCTACCCTGCAAAATTAAAATTGTAGTTAGGCTTGTGAGTCAGGATAGGTCAAAAAGCATTAAAGGGCCTGAAGACATTTTAATACTTGAAGTTTATATAATGATAATCTTAAGTGAAGATCTGTTTGTCATTTGAAACAGCAAACACGGCTTTTGCAAACTTTTATGCAGACTCAATGCTGTTCTCAGAACTGGGCCTGCAAACCGCTGGGAGACTGTGTGGTACGTGTTGTGTGTATCAAAATGAGCAGTACAGTTCCCAGGAGAAGCAGAGAGAGCTGTTAATCCTAGATGTCATTGTGAGAGGGGTATGTCATTGCTGATCTGTATACGACGAAGATAAACACTTCAATATTAAATACGGCTAAAATGTTTGTAAATTGTAAACATTTTTAGACATTTTTCTTTCTTTTTTTTTTTTTTTGGCAAGGACATTTCCTAGTTCTTTTAGCCTTTCTCATGACAAATGCCAGCAGAGAAAAGAAGATTTCTTCTTCCTTAGAAAAAGGCACAGAATTACACCCCTGTTTCCCCGATGCTTGATGGTCACGGGTGTTTCGTACGGCATTATTTGCAAGCCCCGCACTGTTTCGCCAGTGTGCTTCTAGTCCCGGTCTGCGTGACGCCTTCCCGTGCCTGGCAGCGCCTGCTGAGCTCTGCCACCTTTGGGACACTTGGTGGCCGCCCCATACAGTCCAAGCTAGGGCTGCTGAACTCAGTTTATTCACTAATTCAGGGCTTCCTTAAGCTACTGTGAAGAACCTGTCCAATGGCCTGTCTGTGTCGGCAAACCCCAGTGAGCCTGTGAAAAGCAGGTGGGGATACTGCAAAGTTGCACTGAAATCTGATTGCAGTTAGCCTGAGCTGGAGAAGGAAAGTGCTTTCCTGCCTGAGAAACTGGTTAATATTTTCTTTGTTGAAGGTAGAAGCATCATTATCGTTAACGTTTCTGTAAGGGAGTCTATTGCAGTGTATTCAGATCACGTTTTAAGTGGGACGACTCTACACTTGAATGCAAGAGGCTGAATTAAAATAAAGTAGGAGTCTCTCTGACCAAGGGGGCTACTAGTGGCCACGGATCCTGCCGATGTCTCAAGGGGAGCTGTGCAGCCATCCACATTTGTCTATTTCAGTTTCTACAAGGAAAGAGGATTTTAGGGTCACTATAGAGTATCAAAAGGTAAAAAATGAATCTTGATCTTCTCTGACATACAGCAGCCTTGTATCAGTGCAGCCCAAATAAAATAGAAGCAAAAACTTGCTTCTGTTTTTCACCAGGATGAGTTAGCTAAAGCTGCCGAGTGTTGTGTTTCACTCTGTGGGACACACTGAATGTTATGCTAGGTAAGCATGATACTGTGGGAAAAGGCTAAAAAATGGGGAAAAAATGTATTTTTCCCCTGATGCCATACTGTAATTTGTTTAACCTTTGAAAATTATTTTTTAAGAAGATTTGTTGGCAGGAGTGTGGAGAACTAAACACATAAGTTCTGTGTTACATTTCAGCTCAATATGATTTAAAGTGGAGGTGATATTAAAAACTGAAAAGAATAGTTTAAAAATGCACAAAAAATAATAAAAGAATCGGAGAGGAGAGGAGAGGAGAGGAGAGGAGAGGAGAGGAGAGAGGAAAGAGGAGAAATCCACAACCCATCAGTCTAAACTGAGTACCAGAAGTACTGATATGAGACTGCATGTGTTTATTATGTCTCAGTATGACGTTTCACTGTCTTTATGTTTGCTGGTGTCTTGCAATCATCAGTTCAGGTTGGATTTCATGTAAATTCCAAACACAAGTGATATTTAGCTCTTTCAGAAGCATTTCACTATGCAGAACAACCACGCGAGGTGATACGATATTCCTTTTGCTCAGTGGTCCCCTCGTTTTTGCAGCCTTAACTTTCAGCCTTTGGGGATTCAAACTGCATCTGCTGCAGCCGTGCTTCTGTGATAGCTCTCAGAGAGCCAATTCCAGGTAGTTTCTAATTAGGCACACCCAGATGGCAGGCACTGAGCAGATGTCCTGCCAGCTTGGGGCATAGATGGAAGAAAGTTTTCTTTTGTCTCCCCATAGTTTGTCTTTCTAATGTTTCGTCGCCGTTTTTCTTCGTAGTGAACATCTGAAGTGTTTGCTCACAGATTCTAAATTACCGAACAAACTCTAGTGCTCCACTGTTTATTGCAGCTCTAATTGCAGGTGCTGAACATTTGCGAGGCTCGGTGCGCTCTGAAACCCGGGCGTAGTGAACTCATGGTATTCGTGTGCTGCCAGAATCAAAGCTGCTTGCCTACACTTTGATGCAGTCATCATCAACAATTAAGATTTGGTTCTTGGAAACTAATTAACAGCTATGTTCCTGCTGCCAGTGACATTGCTAAAGTCACTCCATCATATCTGGTAGGCAGCCTTGCAGATCAAATGTAGGTGACTTGCTGCAATCCCTACCAGTGCATTCAGTCACAAGAGCAAGCACAAAAAGCAGGTATCTAGACTGAGAAAAACCTTTTTTTTTTGGCAGATTCTTTTCGCAATAGAGTCATACTTTAAATGTTTAGCTCTGTCCATCTGACATTGAAACGTGTTCAACGCAGAATACTTACCCAGTAATTGGGCCATCATGTTTTCAGTGCTGTGTTCCATGCTTCATTTGCCATAATTGTTGATGTATTTTGCTCAGCATCAGAGATGATGACAGTTTTAATGACAAAGCTGCCATATTATTCCTCAACCTTTATAAGCATCATCTCAAACAGAATAAATAAAAATAACCAAAGCTCATGTGAAGCCTCTTGGATTTGCAGTGCAGCATCCTGTACTTGGGGATGTTTCAAGAGTTTCAGCAAACAAAGTCGGTCTTCCTCTTTCTCCTGGATTCTTTTTATGTTTTTTTGATATAATGATGTAATGCATTTAAAAGTAGTGTTCACAAAATGGCAATGTGGTAATCTTATCAGTGCAAGAATTATCAGTGTAAAAATTTGTAAAGAATATATCTTGGGAACTGAAGAGAAAATCTTAAAGGTAGCCTTTGTGAACCAGAATACTGTTCTGTGAGAAGATTGTGAACACGTCTTTACAAGCTAACAGCCAAGATAGAAAGAGATGTAGCTAAAATGTGATTAAGTCATCACAGGTGTCAGCCTGACAGATAATAGACTTTCACAATCCCTGTAAGGCTGTGTGCGTTCCTCCCCATACATCCTGCTCTCTGTTATGGCAGTCCATGTAAGAATGTGGAGATTGAAATACATCAGGCTATCTTATCTTTAAATACCTTGTGTGAGAAGGAAATCTTCATATACCCTATTAATTGGTGAATGTGTAGAATTTGCAATAAGCTGATCCTCAGACATACTGAAGCCAGCTTAAAAGCAGCGAAATAATGGACTTTCAAGGTAAGGAAATGATATTTATATGTCATAATTTAAAGAAACAAACAAACAAAAAAAAAACAAGAGAGAGAAAAAAAATGCAACTGTTCAATTTTAGAAGCTAAATCAGAAGAACCTTTTCCCAGTTCTCCTCTTTCGGCTGTTATGAAGATGTGGAGACTGACTGACAAGATACGTGAATCACCTTAAAAGCAATCTTACCGATATTTATGTTGCATTTAGATGTACTTTAAAGTTCGATATAGACAGACCTGCCCAACAAAGAATAAGCATCCTTCTAAAACATTTGTATAATCAATCCAGGTTTGAAAATTCTGAGATGCTCTGTAATTCATATTTATTTCCCATTATTTCATCATTTTCATATATATACCACCACCTCTGACTTTCTAATGGAGAGTGGCATAAAAAAATCTGAGAAATCATAGGCAGATAGGGTTTTTTTTCATTTTTTCCTGCCCAATTGCATGCAGAGTATTAGAAACCTGCTTGAAAGAGTCTGTTCTCATGGGTTTTCTAATTCCATTTTACAAACTCCACAAATTCAGAAGAAAAATGGATTAGCTTTCAAACTCTCTAGTCCTTATCTGAACCAAATCAGAACTCTGAAATTCTTCAAATTCATCCATGTCTAGTGAAAATATATTACTATACACAGTTACAGTAGGTATGCCAAAAAGTGTTTTAAGTTTTTAATCTTAATGCTCACTGAGTCCAGGCTCGTGATGTTAACCACTGGAAATACAGCCTAGTAAACTTTGTCCAAGTCGGCAGTATTTTAATATATTTAGGCCAACCAATGCAGTTTTGCTTCTGATAGCACTTCTGGAATGTTTTGTGCAAGGCCATATTCAGCAGAATTATGTCAGTTTCGTCAGAATTACTGCAGAAATAAATATGGCGATTTAAAATATTACTGTCCCTCAGAAGTGCCATCGCCAACTCTGAGCAAGCAGAGTGAATTGTATGAACACTTCTCATCTGTTTTAGGGGAAAGTCGTTTGTCTTAGCTTGGGCTACCTACCAGAGCTTGATCAAGATAAGCTGGAGAGCCTTGTATGAGGTTCACACATGGAAAGGAGACGCGAGTTTTGTTCTGGCAGTTTGGTTGTACGAGACTGGAGCTAAGTGAGGGGTGGTATGTTCAGGTACGGAATGGCCAGGCTGGGGGCAGCTAAGGTGCTGCAGCTTCTCATTACCTGCTGTGGCAGTAGAGCTGTTTTACCATGAGTGGCCATGGTCTAAAATAGGAATTATATAAGAAAAAAAATAGTGTAGACATTGCAAGTATTTTACCAAAGTAATATGCTCTCAGCTTGGGACACTTCATAGCAGTACTGTGGCTTTTCTGTGTGTAGCACCCATCCGAGCTCATTGCTACACAGCATGGCATTAAATTGCATAGATCTACCTAGGTATTTTTCCAGAGCTTAGCTTAGGCGTAGAGCAGATAGATAGATAGTAGTTGCAATGGAAGTAATCTGTCTGCATGCCTGCTTCCACAGTTGCATTTGGTGTTGGTGAGGATTATATTTCTGGGGGTTTGGGGTTTGGCCTTTTTCTGCACTGTAGCCGGCTTTCTGCCCTGTAACGGTATTCAATATCTTCCGCAAGTAGCAACAGCGAAAATTTGCAAGCAGCACTGACTTCATAAATGTAATTATAACTGAAGACAATTTTCCCTTTGTCTTTTAAATGGAACTGACAAAAGCTGAACATGTCACTGATCTTAAATGAATGTTAACTCACAAAATCAAAGGAAGGAATGGGGAATGCTCACATTCAGCCTCCATTATATCTGTATTATTTAATTATCTCTGCTAGTTTTTCTATTATTTTGTGCTCTATGTCCTTTCTTTTCCAGCACTTGCTCTCATTCTTATCTTCCTTCCCTAAGAATAAGTTATTTATCTGATTAAATGGTAATTAGTGCTGCATGTATGTAACTGAGAAGAGAATTTTGCCTAAAGAATTCTATTAATCAAATATGTAATAAGAAAAGGAAAGTGAAGTGGCATATAGTTTTTTAATAGAATAACCTAAAATCCAAAGAATTTAAAGCAAGATTTCTGAAACTACAGACTTCCTTAGCAGAGGAAGCAGAGGTAAAAAAGCAGGGAAAAGGGTCACACATTATGTTTGGGAGATTGTCCTGTCATATTTATATTTAATTTGATAAAACTCAGTTATATACAGATTAAAAGGAAAATAAAAATAAATTCAAGGGTAGTAGGGAAATAAATATTATTTTACTGTGAAATTGGACTCATGCTACTAGAACTGCTTTTTTCTGTCTACTTTAAACCTTAAAGCACATTTGTCATATGTATCTATTACTCATGCAATGTGTACATTGTACTGTATTGATTCAATCAGTTAATGAGTGAGAAGGGTTTGAAAGAGAGTAAAGCTTGGCTTGTTCAATCCCAGATTAACCCTGCAGAGGTTTGGTTCCGTTTGCTCTGTGGCTGGCAGCCAGCCCGCGGGGTCTGCGGGCAGCATGACTGGATTGTGCCAGAGGCCAGCGCTGAAGGCATTGGAGAAGAAGTTGCCATGGGGTGTGGTTCCCCGTGGTTCTGCATGAAGAGAAGCAGGAGGGTTTCTCTGGTGCTGTCACTTGAAGATTGCAGTAATGATGAGCTAAGAGCTACCTCATAGCAGCCACAAAGCTCCACTGCAATGCGAGCAACTGGGGTGTGCACTAGGTGCAGGAAACATTCCCACTGAAAGGAAGAGGAGGGACAAGAGTCTGCAGTCTTGATCCATTTAACAGGGACTTTTATTTTTCCTGTGTTAAAAACAGATGGAAGCATGTGGTTAAATGGAACATGCTTACATGACAGGGTGACTTGGTAACTCTTCATCCTATCTGTAGAGTTGCCATAAGCTGTGTGATGGTGGCAAACTTGTCAAAGATGAAACAATAGCTCTCTCCCTCCTGTGGGCTCTGCAGAGTAAAGCAAATATGCCAACACCAGTTGTGGAAATAAGAATTACATGAGGTCTGGCTTCACCAAAAGCTGCAACACAGAGAAACCACTTCACTGGAGCTAGAACAGGACCTTTCCTCTCATGTCCAGTGAAGACACATAACATTTGTAGAAACAAATCCTGATCTTGTTGAATGGGAGACAAAGAAAAATATCCATAAAGTTGCTTGTTTTACTAACCTGCCTTCAAATTAATTTTGTGCATGGGGTGCATTTCACTCTCCAGGTAGCAGTGGGCCTGATGAGGTATTTGTCAGAGCAAGAATTTGTTTCCCTAGCATCACTACCTCATATTTCTAATTCTGTATCTTGTAAAAAAACTAATGGTGATTGACTGTAGACAATTTAATAAATAACACTGCTAAATACACCTATCTTTTCTATTTAAAGGACCTGGGATTTTGAAAGTCCTCATTTCATGCTTTTGTTTTCAAAATAAAGCTTAAGTTCTGCTAATTATATATATTTTTTCTCCAGCTAGCATAGAACAGAAATAATAATAATGAGAAGACACCTGTAATTTTCAATTCTTCCTTCTAGTGAGATTGCAGATATGGAAACCTGTCCTCTGCTACGTATATTTCTTGTTTGCTGTATCAGGAAATAATAATCTATTCCATAGATTCTTGAAGGAGGTGCTTTTTTTTTTTAAGGGGTTTAAAAGCTGAAAAAGAGAAATTGATCTCTATTAACTTCAGGGTTTCTTTATAATGTTGAAGATCTAAATGCTTCTGTTTGTTAGTGCCTTCTTACAATTAGAGAGTGGAAAGGATTAGATGTTGTTCTGATTTCCAGGCAGTGCTGAAGTCAAACAAGAACATAAAATCCTGAAAGCAGAAATATGAATACTGAATAATTATTTAATTTCAGACATCTACTTGCAACACTGCTGAAGGTAAATATCCCTTTAAGTGAACCCTGCCCCAGGTCACTGTAACTTCTGTGCTGAGCCTTTAGTGCATGTGGCAAGCTGTCAGAAGAATTCCTGGTCGTTCCTGCCACAATCCCTATAAACATCACTCATTAATCATAGCCAGTAGGGTTCACACAGATAAAGGCAAAAATAAGTAATTCAAATGTCCTTACTGTAATCTAAATCACAGCTTTTGTTTTCGCCTATTTAAGGAACTCTGAATAAAGCCGGTTATCTCATGAAGTAAGGGCATTGGTAGACATAAAAGCAAAGGATTTCCCAAAGTTATACAGAGTGGTTCAGTAAAATATAAAGACTACATTGTGCTGAGTCAAGCCATCAGATATCCTAAGCTTCCTACTTACCCTTTCTTGCATTGCCACTATCCTTTGATCGTAATTAAATATATAGGGAGGAATAAGAAGAGTAATGAATGGCATGGAAATCATCCTGCGTCACAGTCTAGGAGGAACAGCTGATGACACAGACGAAGCAGTTAGTTAGTTAAAAAAAAAAATTAACACATAGGTACCTCAGATATGAGATATGGAAGAAAACTGCTGCCAGTGAAAGCAAACATTTTGAGAAAGAAGTCAGATTCTCCCAATATTGTAATTACTGCTGTAGTACCTGTAGTACCTGTATTAGTTTTTCTGCATTGTTGTGACTACCATTATTTCAGTCTATATGAAAATTTACTAATAGAAACGAATGCAGAAGCTAGGGCTTAACTGGAAAAAATCAGTCAGGTTCAGTAGATCTTTCTGATTAAAAAGATACCTCTTGCAAATTGAATTTCCTACCACAGCCACCCCTTCTTGCAAGACCTGCGTTGTGAGTAGCTATTCCTCCCACTTCGATACTAACAACTCAAATGAAAATTCCTAACGCGCCAGTCAATCTCTGCTCTTCAGACTAATTGTCATTAGTTTTTCAATGGCTGCAATCAAGTACTGGTGGGCAGGACATTACAAAAGCAATTACTGATATTTCAGGGATATTTACTTTTTTTTTGAGCTTCAGTGTTAAGATTATCTT
The DNA here is from genome assembly GCA_013389825.1 of Crypturellus undulatus. Taxonomy (NCBI): domain Eukaryota; kingdom Metazoa; phylum Chordata; class Aves; order Tinamiformes; family Tinamidae; genus Crypturellus; species Crypturellus undulatus. The sequence goes on from VWPW01006153.1 coordinate 658,841, forward strand.
TTTTTTTTCTTTCTTTTTCTGAATAAGGAATCATAACCTGAACTGGTTGAGAAATATGTTTTCAGAATATTTTTCTAGAAATTGCATAATTTAGCATATATAGACAATGTGAAGTTTTTCCTATCACTGTCAGTTTAGCATAAAGTCCTTTATACTTTACATTGCAGAATGTAAACAATGTTAAAATTTAACTCTCTCAGTTACACTAAATTTGTGCTGCAAAGCTTACATGAATGCATATATATATGTAAAAGTAAAATGTCTTCAGTTTGGAAGCAAGTTCAACTGTGTGTGTCTGGAGAAGGGGTATTTAGCTTAAGGAAAAGTCTGCTGTAGAAAAACAAATAACCTGGGAACTGGTTGTGAGAAATTATAAACCGAGAGATTCCTAGAATGTGTCAGAGAGAGGGAATGTTTATAAAGGTAAGGGCCCTGCCAAAATCCATTTGAATTGTCCTAGATTAAGCACGAGAGACTCTAGGTTTAAAGCCTACATTTGTGATGGGGATATTAGCACTGATACAGCCGTGTGCCTTATATTGGAGAGCTGTGAGTATCAGCATGGAGCTGTTGAGCCGGTGTGTTGCCTCCAAGTCAGTGTTGATACCTGCTCATGGACCTTGTTCCTTATTTAACATTTAAATCATCATAATCATTTAAAATAAATCAGAAGATGCGTGTGGCATTTTTATCTAATGGCTAGATGCAGCTTAAGCTGGTATCAAATATAAGATCAATATTTGAAAAAAAAATAGAAATCTATTGCTCAGTGATAAGACATTTACAAAAAATATGTAAATGATAAATAGGAATACTGAGTAGAATCCTGAGGTGCAGGGTTTTCTTTTCCTTTTTACCATTTTTCTCCTTCAGTTGCACACTGGGTTCATATCACAGCATGAGGATTTTTCATCAGTAAAATATAGGAAGGTATCAGAAGATGATAGAAGATATCCCTACTCCTGAGCATCATACTGCATCCTGTCTTTCTATCCACCCTTCTTTAAGAAGCAGCTTCTCTGACATGTTTGGGTCTTTACATAAAACTCAATGTAGCATTCATGAATGCATAGGACATATATAAAATGACAAAGAATAAAAAATTGAGAGATTTTGCAGACCAAATTCTATAGCCTGCTTGGAAAATAGAAGCATGTGGTGGATATTGTCTTTGGAAAATTTCTAATGAACATTATAATCATAATCCAGAGGTTTTGTCTCTACCATAAAACAGAATATTTTGTAAAATGTGCCAGCAATTAAATAATAGAAAAAACACAATAGCGGATAATAATGCAATACGCACAGTTATCTAGTGTTGAGCTGTAGGATTATTCCTTCCACAATATTTAATAATAAGCAATATTTAATTTAATAAAATAGTAGTATTGAATAAAAGCAATAATATTCAATGCAAATATTTAAGAGAACTAAAAATAATTCAAAAACTACAACAGCTGGTTAAGTGTTTACCTGAGGTATCTGCTGAGAGCTATGAGTTTCTGGTGAGGAATGAATTGTTATGAAAGAAGTGAAACAGTACATGAATTCAAAGTCATTAAAAAGTTGTGGAATCAAATAAATGCTCTTATTTACTCTTTTAATACAGCATAATTCAGTTGACTTTGGGACTTCTGTACTACTATTTTGTACTTTTCTTTCATTTGATAGATTACTGGGAGTATGCAAGTCTCAGGTATTCAGTCAGTAGCAGTTCCCTGCAGATCACACATGCCACCATATCAAAAGCTGTCCCTGTCCACCATAATCTGGTATCTTCAGTCCATCCTCTTGCGTGCACCCCTGCACTGCCCTGCTTTAGCTAATCATGAACTGCATGAACTGGATATGCTTCCAAAGCTCACTTCTGCCTAACCCGCCTGCCCTGCTGCATGGTGGACCATGGGAAAAAATGTTTGGGAACCACTAAGGTTATGAAAATGTTCTATATTATCTGCATTATACTGTAGAGAAAATAATACAGGGAGTCTTTCTAAAAAGTTTTGTTTATCCTTGTATTCTAGACAATGTAAAAGCGTAAGCACAGCCTAAGTGGCATTTTTGTTTGTGTGGCCCCAACCGACAATGATGTGTGCTTATGAATTTTCAGTTTCTTCACTTGAGAACAGTAATTTGCAGATGCAAAATTCAGTCACCACTGGGAACCCCAATAGTCCCAAGCATATAATAGAAACATATTGAAACTGACAAAGAAAAATTAATTAAACATTTTTACATAATGGCCAAGAGTGTATTCCCTCATTCAGTGCAACCTTAACGAGCATACTGAATTTCAAGGAAACTAGATAGTGTTCTAAGATTTATATTTAGCTGCCATAACAAAGTGAGTAAGCCTGTTTTCTCCGCTGTCTTCCTATAAATTTCACCACAACTAGCTGCAGTTCAGATGAATTATTATTAATTTCTTTTTTTGCTTTTGATGATAAAGAGAGCATAGAGCCCCGCAGAGAAATTCAAATGAACAAATTAAAATTCAGACAATTAAAAATGGCCTGACACTGCTTAGACTTCTCATTATAATTCCATATTGTTTAGATATTTGTGCTAAGCACATATTTTTACTAGCCTCTTGACAAGAAATCTGTTGTTGGCAATGGATGCAGTAGGGCTGTGGAAAAACTTGTTGTGGAGTGGTGTCAATCATTTGGAAGGTAAGACATTTCTAGAAAACATAATCTCACTTCTGTTCATCCCATAATTGGTTTTAAAAAATAAAGTGTGTCAAAAGAGTTATTTCCAAAGCACCATAAAATTAAATTAAAAGAGGATTAAAACAAAAAAAGCAGGCTGGTTGGAGTCAAAAGATGAAAACCAGCAGAGCAGCTGAATGTCAGCCTCTAGAAGCATTGCTTGCTGAGAGCCAGACCGAGTTCTAGTTTTGTTTTATTCTATCTTTTATAGAGAGTAAACTAGGACAAACAGCAACTGCTGGTGAGACATTATAGAGAGAAGGACTTGGGCAAGGATCAGAGTGGAAGCCTCAGAAGAGGAAAATGCATCTTTGAAAGAGGATGGGCTGCAGAAGAACAGAGGTTGTAGGCCATGATAAGGAAAAAAGGAGGTTAAGTGAATGTAGCAAGTAAACGTGAACATATTAACCAGATCTGCTGAATGTGGAGATCTTCATTGTGCCCTTTCTGGCTCTCCAGTTGGAACTGATGGGAATAGGAAAATGGAAGTGTAAGGTATAGGGCACTGGACATTGCAAAAGGGTTACATTATATTTATATGAAAAATATGTTTATATTGTATATGTTATATATGTGTGTTATATATAGATGTAAAACATACATGGTTTATGCATGATTCACTACATATGGTGATTAACAGATATATATATATAGTATGTGTATATATATGTGTGTGTATTACATATCATCTTCTACCTAGGTAGATATCAGTCTATAGATATATCTAGATCTAGATATCTGTAGATATAGATGCAAAACACATATAACATTTATATTTAAGTCTTCTAGTCAGTCTATTCTATATAACACATGCACACAAACACATATATTTATGTATAATTATATATATACATATATGACTATATCTCTGCAGCCAAGACCTGCAGTCAGCTGAGGCACAGTACCACTCTTCTCCAAAAGAAGAGAAAATGTGTAAAGAGGATGGGGCCAGATTCTTCTCACTGGTGGACAGTGATAGGACAAGGAGTAATGGGTACAAGTTGAAACACCGGAAGTTCCACCTGCATGTGAGGAAGAACTTCTTTCCTGTGAGGGTGACAGAGCCCTGGCACAGGCTGCCCAGAGAGGCTGTGGAGTCTCCTTCTCTGGAGATCTTCCAAACCCGCCTGGATGCCACCCTGTGCCATGTGCTCTGGGTGTCCCTGCTGGAGCAGGGGGGTTGGACTAGGTAATCTCTAGAGGTCCCTTCCAAACTCAACCACTCTGTGATTCTGTGACTTTGCAGCTGTATGGGAGATTCAGTCGTTTTTATTGTTTTGGTTTGGGTTTTGCCCCAAAAGACCGTCACTTTTGCTTTGACCAGAGGCCTCAATAACTTAGGAATATGGACACCTTTTACTACATTCATCTGTTGGAAGTTACAGCATCTGCTCCTGCAGCTGCACGCATAGACTTGGAAATGCACGTGCCTGGCTCCCCAAAAGCATTCCCCACTTGTAAAGAAAAGAGCAAAATTGTTCTGCTATAGGAATAAAGAATTGTTCAGTTCAACAATGGTATCATCCTGTGTAATATTCAGAATGATTTCACTTACCATCAGTCTCTAGGAGTTAATAAAGCAAAAATGAATGCTAAAAAACAATTGCTGCCTTATACCTGAGGCTTGTTGTTAATTTTATCATACTGTTGAATAATTTGGATCTCATTTAAGGGATTAGTTAACTTGACAAGTGTAATTGTTGCTCTTGGGTAAAAGATTGATGTCAAAAGTGTTTAGATTTAGGGTATCAATAATACCTTTGTAAAGGAGTTGTTGTGTAATTTTTTTGTCTACTCTCACTTCTAACACATTTCTAAGAACTTTTGTTGATGGCCTCAGTTTCAACTGAATTTAGCAACAGAACACTGAATACCATGTTTTTGAAAATGCTAAAAGTTTTCAAGCAATCTAGTAAGAAGTTAGAGAAGTGTTTCTTGTAAAATGCAGGCACATCGTAAAAATTTTGTGAAGACTTCAGAACCTAAGATGTTTTGAGTTTTTGTAAGAATAACATTGGTTCCCAGAGGTATACCAGTTTGCAAAAGAGACCAAAATATTGTAGAATTGGATAATTTATCACATATATCAATAATGAGATGTATCTGTCACAGGTGACAGTTTTTATTTCGCAAGAGTGCCAGATCGATTGTGCATGTTAGATGATAGCCAGTTGTCTGTCTGTATTGTCTGCCTACTTAATGAGTTGAGTATGAGAATATTTAGAGAATCATCCAAGCAGAGTTTTAAGTCAATTTCTCTTATCTGCTCAGAATCAATCTATAGCTTAAAAAATCAAATTTGAGAATTTTAGTCTTATTTCTCTGGTTACATATCATCATGACAGAAGACACCTGGTTTGTGAAGCAGTGGTAAGTGAATGTTCCAGTGGTTTAGATGGATTGGGAATTTCAAGACAACTGTGATATCAAAATACATGGTCCGTCACTGTTAAAGGTCGTAAGAGTTTTGTTGCTAATTTTCTGAAGAACGGGACCTAGTCCTTCCCAAACAGGACTTCACAGTAAGGAGTGCACAATAACAACATCTGAAAGTGTGAAAATATTCCTAATTAGGAAAAAGATAGGAATATAGTTAAATTTTATCAGAAGATACAAACTTTTACACTAGAAGACAATTGTCTTACCTAAAAGAAGGTAATTTCGAAAGGGCTTCTGGATTACCATTAACACACAAGGAACAGCAATATGCGAACAGAGCCTTTTCTATACCAGCCACAATATCCTTAGGGCTGCTGGCCAACTAGTCAGCAGATCTGGCATAATTCAGTTTGGAAGTTTTGTAGTCACAGGCCACTAAGTCAAGAATACAATATTATCCCACGAGGTTTCAGGCTGTCATCTTTAGATGCGTGAGGAATAAATATTTAATTGATAAAGGAACACTGTGCATTTTGGGGGAGACAGGTACATTAACTTTTAGAGCTTTGAGATTGAAATCTCAAGTGCCTGAAGTTAAATAATAAAATTTCACCATCTATAATTAGGGTGCATTAATGAAAACTATTTATTTTTTTTAAAATAAAGATTTTAGAGTAATAGCCTTCTCCAAACAGAGGAGGAGACTTTTTGTCCAACGCTTTAAAAACCTTGCAAATATATCTTGCATTATTTCTTGATGCTGTACAAATGCAAAGTGCTACCCACATCATGCTGGCCATTAGTGTGGCAGAATAGAAACAGATTTTAACGGTGGAACATAAAATGAGTACTAAGGATTTGGCATTCATACTACACCTGTTTTCAGGGTTCCAAATAAGTTCTAGTTTGGTTCCATGGACTGAACATCTGCCTATTAACAGCTGGATTGCATCAAATGCATAGCTACAGCACATCTTCTAGCTTCACTTTGCCTCAGAAGAAACCATTTTGCATGTTTCAAGAATGTTTCACTTATTAACCAAGCATAGTAAGGGGCACAACTGGAAGATTTTTTTTTCACATATACGCTTCTGAACCAAATAATAATGCTAGCACAGATATGCTTCTGTCATAACCACATAACATAAGAATGTAATAATATTCTGAGAGGGGAATGGCTGATTAAACAGTGCACAGAATCACAAAGCTAGGGTTATGTGGAATCTCATAGTTACTTAAAGGATTTCCTTGAGGATCAATCACATATAATCGTTTGTAATAAATATTTGTCTAACCTCTTCTAAGAAAGGATATAGTATGGTCTTCCGAGTACCAAATAAAGACAATTTCGTTCAGATTTTTTGAAATTATCTTTGGATTTTTTTCTGAGATAAAATTTACAAATCTCCTAAGGGAAAACATGAGTAAGATGAAAACAAGATAACATGTAAAACTAACCTTGGAAAAGGACACTGGTTTGTGCACAAGCTAGTATTAGATGTGATGCTCTGTGAAAGGTGCTGATTTTCCTTTAAACTAATCAGAATTTTGCTTTGAAGGTTCTGCTGCTACTTCAAAGCACTGAAGGCTCTATCAAAAATTACAAAGACAGTGACAACCTGCAGTCCTTCTAGTCAGATACAGTCCTGTGCTTCCCATTAGCATTAGGCCACTGGTTGAGGAATGGTCATTTCTGTTCTGAGTGACCTCTACTGTGTTCAGTTACCAGCTGTTTCATTGCTCTTCTCTCTCAGGAGTTTCTGCTACAAGCATGATTCAGCTGATTATGCAGCATCCACTAAACTACTGAAAATTACAGGCTGGAGTATTAAGGAAATCTTAAATTAACATCATTTTATATCTCCATGAGGGCCTTAGACTGCATCAAAAATGGGATTTCTGAGAAAGGGATGGAAAGCACAGACAAGGACAAGACCTGGCATAGTCTATCCAGTGCAAGCTATTTCTGCTCATACATCGAAACATCTGTTTCCCTTCCTGTATGTTCATTACTTCTTGTCCCGTCCACAGTATAAGGGGAAATTGGCTTGTAACTTTTTTTTGGAATGTCCAGCTAGTATACTGAAAGATAAAAAAGGGATTTCAAAAAGCTGTGACTTCCTAATGTTTCAGGATTTAAATCAGTCTCTACTGGTGATCACACCAGAACCTATGTGGAGTCATGTTATTCAATGTGTTTTCAAATACTAGTTTTCTTCCAACTTTCCCTGAAGCACTGACAACAGTTTGTAAGGGAGGCTGACCCGATCTGATCTAGAGTAGCAATTCCTATTTTTACCCTGTTATTTGCTCTTGCAAATGAGTTTGCACGAGGGAAATCCTATGGTTTGACATTCATGCAATTACAAGCCATGAAGTTAGATCTCTGTCCTCCAGTATCACTGATCTATGGGTTTACTGTCCCCTCTCACTGCTGAAGGTTAGTGTAGTTGGAGTTTGATATAGGAAATTACATAAAATACCATACAAATGATGAATTAAGGCACTGAATGGATCGGATGACATTTTAAACTTTAATGAAAGTAAAATTCTATGGAACCTTCAGTGCTTTGATCTCGAAGGTGTGGGAGAGCCTTCAAAGCAATATTCTGATTAATTTAGAAGAAAACCAGCACCTTTTGCAGAATATCACATTGCATACTAGCTTGTATACAAATCAGCATTCCTTTATGAAGTTACTTTTGCATGTTATCTTGTTTCCATCTTACTCATGTTTTACCTTAGAAGATTTGTAAACTTTATCAAGGAAAAAATGCAAAGGTAATTTCATAAAAGTCTAAAGGAAAAAAATCAACATATGTGACACTTGGAAGACCATACTGCATCATTCATGAGATATTTAGCTCCAAGCCTGCAAGAAGCTAGGAAATAATAATAAGGTCTGGAATCACTGCCCCTAAGATACTGGTGTGTCTGCCCCTAAAGGATTTGTGTGTAGACATGTCCATGCAAAGTGGGGCTTAATTTTAAACATGGAGAAGATTAATTTAAATATGGGAGGGAGAATATGCAAAATAGAAAGACAGAAATGTGTGGTTTTGAGAGAAGCAAAGTTCCTATGATGTCGTATGTTCCTATGTTTCAGATAAAGTGAGAGTTCAAATTATGTAGGTAATTCTTATTTTGTTTAGCTATCTTCCTCTCTTTAAGCTTCTGTCAGTAGGGAGATTCAAGGTTTAGCTAGATCTCTATGTATGCCTCACAGAGGTGTAGGTAGGCAGGGGCTATGTCACCATTTCTGGGCCACTTCAGTGGTAGTCTTTCCTACAAGCTTTACTTAGAACCGTTTTGGCGGGGTCTTTAGCGGAGGGGTTGTTTCACCAACTCCCATACTGAAGTAGCTCCATGCCTGATAGAGACACATAAAACTTGCATCAGTAAAAACTGAAAACGGAATTACCATCAGTCCCTGATAAACCCATATATAAAGGTGCATGTGTATTGTTATCTTAGTATTTTTTACTGGCCATCAAATTTTTATATTTGATGGAAGTGTTCAATACATTTTGCTAGAAAATAAACAAAATGATAAAAGAATTTGCCATGTAAATTTCGAGAGATGCATATCAGTTTATTCAGAAACAAATCTATAGATGAGCCTCTTGCTGTTGAACATGGAACGAGTATCCCCAAGATAATTATTTGAGGTCAATGAGTAAAGCTTTCAAACACAGACCTGATATAGGCAAAACAGATTTAATCCTCTCCAAATCTGTTTTCCGGAGATGTCATGAAAATAGTGTGAAATTTGGTTTTGAAAATTTGATGTAAAAGCATGACTCTATTCAAACGTAGTTGCCCAGAAGATCCTAACAGACTCCTTCCTGTCATTCAAAATTGATGATTTTCACCCAGTTCTGCTGCAGCACTGAACTTTATTCATGTCAGGATTCCTGAGTGAATGTTAAATGAACTTATTTCTAACCATGTCCAATACCTGGTAAAAATAAAAGAAACAGAATAACCTCCATATTCATCCCAAGCATCTACTGGGGTTCAAATCAAAGTCCCTTTAACTGCCATTCAGTATGAGTGACATTTATTTCAGACTAGTTTGTTCTTCTATCCTATATAAAGCTAAAGTTATCCTATTACTGTATTCTGAATAAATCAGTTGACATTTGAAGAACTGATAAGTGAAAAGCCTGCTCATGAAAACATTTTAAAAAGTAAAATAATGATAATGCTTTCTCCTGAATTCTTTATGTGATTTCCACAATTTCTGGTGGTATATATGTACGTATGTGTGTGTATATATGTATATGGTTACTATTGCAAGACCTTTTCTATGTCTTTGAAATCTCCAGGGAGCTATTATATAAGAAAAAAAAATGAGTGCTTGTTTTCGGATTTGCTCAAAAATTCTGCTTTTCCTGATATTCTTTCATCTGGCGCTAGCATGATGACACGTTGTTGAAAGGCACGCAGCTGATAATAACAAAGGCTGTGCAGCTAAACATCAGTACAACCATCAAGTTGCACTAGAATTCAAAAACTTAAGCATCGGTTCTGGTATATCACTGTCTTCACTCAAACTGCGTGTAATAATCAGCCTTGTCTTTGAATATTTGCATCTTTTGTCTGTGCTGTTATTCTGTGGGGGACTCTTTTCCTTCAACCATTAAGATTTCAGTGCACAAGGGTGTGACTAATATCTATTATTTCATAATTGCACTGAAGTAAATATTTACTTCTAAGGGTACACCTAAACTCAGCTAGCTCAGCTGGCAAAATCCCCTGATTCAAACATAGCATTTGATATCAGAAAGCCTTTGCAGGTAATGTTACCTCCAGGCATAACATAAACTAGGACAAGAAAGAGCATGATTTTGTCAGAACAGTGATGCCTACTGTAACAGTTTTGCCAATTAGCTGTCATAACTAGAGGCTGTGCTTTTTTCTTTATCTCCTCCACGCTAGCCATGAAGGCAGAACTATGGAGTGTAGGCCAAGTCCTTGTTGAATCACAACTTAAAACGTTATCACTTAATGATCATTCTTGTCAAGATGATAAAAGCAAAAATCAAAGCTAAGTTTTCTATTCTGTAAATTTCATATATGAGAAAGGAACTTCTGTCATATCAGTACGAGGAAAACAGTCCACATACTTGAAGAGAGAAGAAAAATATCACTCTCAAGAAATATATTTCTCAAATGGAGGAATATTAAACTCAGTATTTGCTAATTGGCTCTTGTGCTGCGCTCATACCGCATGATTTCCAGCGGTTACATTACCAATATTTTTCTTTATGTGCATATTGGGTACAAGCTATTAGCTGCTATTTTGAGCTCCTTGCTTTCTTCAAAAGTGCAACCTCTGTAAACATTATCACAGCCTTGGGACTGTTTAAGTGGCTGGATGTCTTTATATATATATAAATATCCAAAATTAATAAAAATAAATAAATTAAACAAATAGGCAGTGTTCACAGAGTCATTATTAGCTTAGCCAGATTGTCTGCCCTTAGTGGCTTATCTCTGGCTGACCCCAACAGTTGAGGGTAAGAAAAAAAGGGAAAAGAAAATAATTGCTTTGCTGCTGCTGAAGCTAAATAATTATCTAAAAAACCCCACAGCTATAGTTTACCTACCTCATCTATGAGGGAGTCAGGGATGACCAGGAGAAAGAGACCTATTAATTACTTGTAAGATGATATAAGAAACAAATATTTTGGTCAATAAAACATACTAGCTTTTTTTAAATCCTTAGTTGTACTTTATAAAGCATTGCTTATAGCATAAAGAAGAAGCAAAAATCTTTCTTCTTCACAATACCGTCTTCCAATTTGCCAAGAAACAAAACAAAAACAGCACTTGAAACACTGATTTCCAGATGAAATTAGAGGGTGTATGTGGTTCTGCTTAACAAAGACTATCCTGTATGATAACTTCCATAGTCCCTGTTTTGCTGGCACTTTAAATCAAGTAATATTGTTCTGGAGTTATTAGAAATGGGTTAGGTCACATACTAAGCCCAGAGACTTGCAACAGCTGCTTTTAGCTAAGAGCACCACAGAGGTATTAGCAAAATGCTCCCATTCTTCATCAGCTACAACAGGGAATGGCAGCATTGCTCTTGTGGACATGGCAACTTCTGACAGCTGAGAGAAAAAATGTATGTATCCGTGTGGTGCCTGGAATGCAAAACAGGAGAAATGTGTGCTTCCCTGATTGTGTCTAATATTCAAGATATTGATGGAGCCAGCAAGCTTGTGTTGTTATCAGGGCTGCACAGCCATGAATACATAGACTTAAACTGGCTTCTCCAGGTAAAATAAGTCTTCATCATATTACTTATATGGTAGTCAGTTTCAGGAGTATATCTTCAGAACATATTATTGATAAATTTTCCTGTAAAAGATAAGCCCCCAAAAGGGCAATGTCAGCATCTCTCTTTACAGATTCACATGCTCTCCTGGTACTAGAGATATTCTAAAACTACAAGTGGCAGGTCGGAGGGATATTTATTGAGACAAGGAATCTCATGATCTGAATTGCAGTGTAGTGCTGCAGTAAGTCATAAATTCACTTTTTTTCCTTTTTTTTTTTTTTCTTAAATGAAGCAAACACAAGAAAACTAGATGTTGTTTAGGTTTTTACTTGATTTTTGAAAAGAGGATGGACATTGTTCAGGTTCATGGGCCACTATTTGGGAAATTCTCTAAGGAGAATATTCTGCCAAGAATTTCCAGGCTGGCACATAGCTGGCACATATTTATGAGATATGTCCATTCTTTCCTTCCTGCCACCTATATATATATATAGTCTATTGTCTGGTTATTTTCAAAGGTACTAAGCATGAACAGCTTCCAGCAGAGTGATAAGAATACAAAAGTGTACATGTTTTAGCAGAGAGGTTGTACAGCAAGGTGCGACAGCTCCTCTAACTCTGTGACAAAAACAAGTTTATAAAAAATACACACATACACACATAGCTCATGGCAGAAAATCTCCTCTCTATTTACCACCCACCCCGCCCCGAGTAGCTGCAGATACTTTGGGAGTAAAATTTACTAATTTCTCATCTTCCATCCAGTGTGTTGGAGCAGAGCCCAGCACTGGGCTTTTCCCTTTTCTTCTGTTAGCTTGATAACTGCAGACCTGGCTGTAGCAAGGAAGGACAGATCAGTGACACTACCAGGATGATGGTGTAGAAAGACAGGATAAATCAGAGAACGGATGTTTTTGTTTGTTTGTTTGTTTGTTTCCAGGAGGACAGAATTTGGCAATGAGAGTCCCTAGTGCAGGGTCAGGGGAAAAGAGGAGCTGTAGCTCCCTGAGTCCAGAAATGCAGCAGCTTTCCCAGCATTTTTCAGGAATCTTCTCCAGGGAAGAGAAGATGCCAGATTCCTTCTGGAATTGTTTTTGGGAAATACTGGTGGCTTGCTGCTTCTTGTCAGATAAGGATAAGCTTCTGCAGCCTTCTGAAGACTTGTACTTCTGCTGGCTCTAAAAACCAGCTTTGGTGGCTGTTTCCTGCTAAGGGACAGCCTATACCTCTTGTCTGCAACTGCTGAGCAGGGAGCATAGAGCACCTGCTTGGAAAGAAGCTTTTTTGCCAGAAGACATGAGCAGAGTTTTCGGAGTGCAGCAGAGGCAGCTAACAAGAGTTGCAGCCATTGTCACAGGAAGATGCTGAGTCCTGGGACTTTTGCTCTGCACTCAGTCACTGGCTCCAACAAATTCCATAGCACATCAGACTCAGGTGATTCTCCTGAGGGATGATGCTGCTGTCCACATCTCTGGCTGGAGGACATGTCCAATTCCTCTCCCTAGTGTTAGGGCATAAGAAGCTGGTCTGTGGGTGTGCTCTTCTTGACACACTCAGGCGTCTTGCTTCCAGGTGAAAGAGCTGCATGAGGAGACAAACATAGCATGCACCATCAGAGAGGATGAGCAGGGGGCTCAGCAGGGGCCTTGCAGAGACCTTGCAGAACCAAGAAGCTGAACACCGCATAACCGGTAAGGAGAAGGACCTAAGTGCTACCCTCAAAGGAGCTCAGAATGGAGAAGACCGAAAACTTATCACTTCCAGCAATGCAGCAAAGGCTTTCTTGTGGTTCTGCAGTTACAGAGTGGGTACAGTGTCATATGTAGAAGATGATCCTCTGTCAGATCCAGCTCAATCTCAATCTGAACTACGTAATCTGGACTACGAAGAAAAGAAGAGGGATAATTATCAGAGACTGTCTTGCAGGAGGTTTTGTGTGGTGTCTCAGGAAGCTTTCTATTTGATAGATGGAATATTCACATTGTTGAGAAGAGAGTGCAAAGGCTTGACCAGCCCGTGGCCTATTGACTCTTTCTGCTCATCCATGTGGGCACCACTGATACTTACCTAAGTGCATCAGGAGTGACTACAGAGACCCAGGAGCAAGGGCGAGCAGAGTGAGGGGAGACTCTACCCAGAGCCTCTGGAACAAGACACAAAGTCTTACTGTCTCTTGGAGTATCCCTTCCCTCTCGTAATTTAATTATCCCAAACCTCACTGCTTCCAGCTTGTCCCTCCTGCCTCTCCAAAACCTCCGAGTATATCCCTGTCACTCTCCATGGAAACTAAGGCCCACCACCGAATAACTGAATCGCTGTTTGTTAGTACCTTTATGGGATTTGTCGGCCTAGGGAAAGTTGGTCTTAATGAGAAAAAATGTGACATATAACCTCCTTCCTTTTTTCTTTATTTTTGCAATTCTATTACCTATATGCTATTTTTAGAGGGATCACGTATTTAGATAATAGTCTATTGTCGTATTCTCCTAACCTTGTAGCCTCTCATTTTTAACTCTAGACTCAGTTGAGTGTTGTGAATTCTTGGTCATACTGTTCAGTTCAATAACTAAACCTAAAAAATTTAAGCAATCCTAAGAAACTGGAGCATTAAGAAATGAAGAACCTCAAAATGTGAATTATTTTAAGAAAATGAGAACTCTGAACTTGTACAATTGAGCACTGATTTAAAGAAACAAGTTTGAGAGTGGAAATTTAGCTTAATGAGTCAGTTCTCTTGTCTGAAATATTAGAAATACTAGATAAAATATAAAAAATACGGATAAAATATTAGAAAAACAAATTTAGCAAACTTGTATAAAATATATGTTGTATTTTCGTCTTTACTTTTGTGCATCTTTGCTGTCACTGGAGTTGGCAAAATATTCCATTGAATTTTGGTGATGTCAAAAATTTCCATGCTGAAAAGGACAAATTTACTATCTGTAGTCTATTCACAATTATTTATGATGGGACACGTTTAGACGTCAACTACATTGAAATCCAAGACCGTATTATTTCTGTGCTTAAAACCACTATCTGCAACATGTTTCTTAATATTATATGTATTATTTAAAGGAAAATATTGTCTTCATTAAGATTTCAAGCCATTTGCTTGAGCCATATGAATGGTTGATAATATTTCATTATTCTTTTTTTCTTTCTAGAAGATAAATAATTGCATAAGAGTATCATTCTATTCTTGTGTGCCTTATAGTCTCTGAAATACTTATTGATTGCATATCAAGTATAAAAGAGGTCTTTTAAAATGTTGACTATCGTTGAAGGTATATCTGAACACCAAAAATGCTCTGTTTGTTTTGGGCATTTGCTTATTTCATGCAATAATATATATATATATATATATATATATAAATAAAAAGTTGCAAGCTGTAATAAATGTAATCCTTTCAATACCTTTTGTGTTAAAGATTTGCAACTATTGTGGCACATATTGCTGTCTGGAAAAAGCAATTAGCAACACAGTCTATTTTTAAAAATGTTTTGGTTTTGTGCTTTTCGCTAAGATAGAAAGCCTGATAGAGAGAAGGGACTTTCCTTGATAATACTGAAGGGATGAGAGGCACACTTCTGAAAAGCTGTTCAGAAAATTAAATACAAGCTGCTGGAGCTACATAAAAGAAGAATCTCTCATTAAAATACTGGCTTTACATGTAATCTGTTCATGGCAGAAGATCTGGCAGATGAACTAATACTAATGAAATTTCTGTCACTGTGAAACACGTTAGTTTTTCATATTTAGCACTCACTACTTAACAGACAAAAATATGACTTAGTTATAAACTTAGTTTATAAATCACCAGTACTTCATTTTGAATAAGAAGGTTAAATCACCTGGAGCACATATATAAAAATACCTGAGGTAGTATTTTTTGAAAAGCAAGAATCATTTTTTGCAAGAATATTTAGACAGTTCCATCACCTGCTGAATATTCAGGCATTTTGATGTATATACTCTCTTTCTTCACCTTGGAAGGTCAAATAATTGTGTGAGATGCTAGAAATAAAGAAAGTTTTGTCTGTGGTCTTGAATGTGTCTACTTTTGCATCCCTGGCCAAAAATCATGCTGTCAGGCTCTCTGTGTCCATCCACCAACTACTCTGGAAGAATTGGGTGCCCAACGTGACTGTAGATGCGGTGGGGAAGTCCACGCAGTGCTGGGTGAAATGACCCCCAGTGTTGGCATCTGCATTCAAGCACTCATTTTGGGTCCCAGTGTCCATCAATGTCCAGAAAAATAATTTTGATTGTGAGGGACTGGTTGCTTGATTGTACCAGAAAGCAGTTGCTATTTTGTAAGAAGGACCTGTATTGGTTATAAGCTGCTGCTGCTAGGAGATAGATAGGAGATAGATAAACTCCAAAATCCAGTTGACCCCTCTCAATCCCTGTGGCTTTGCTTTGAATATGTAAAAATAGATTAGTATGCTTACTGTTGTTTCAGTCTGCTGAGATATTGTATGGATTAAATTTATGAAAAAATATTAATTTTCCAATTAAAAATCCTCCTGTGAACACATTTACCATTTCAGATGTTAACATCTAAAATATCTATTAATGATTGAAACAGAACAAGAAAATTAAGGTTATTTTGCTATCTTAATTTAGTACTGGCTATCTTAATTTAGTATTTCTTACGTAAACTTGTTTGAATTTAAGAGAAGCAGCTGAGTTTACTGAGTCAGTAGTTCTTGATTTGTGTTAACTTACTATATGTTGTAATAATCTTTCTTATATTGAAGTGTTACTGATATACATACGCATATGGTCTTAAATCAGTTGCTTTTTTTTCTGTTTTCTTTCACCTGGGAGAAATATATTTATGAATTCTCTTTATACCAGTGGGTAGTTTTGTGCTGATGTATCCTTTTCATCATGTATGACTTACTTGAAAGACTTTTTGTTGTGGCTTGTGTGACAGATCTGAAGAGAACTTAAAAACACTACTCATGTTCCTAGAAAAGCTAGCATAATGAGATAAAATATATCTTTTCCTATTAAATATATCTTTTTCTTGGTTTCTTTCATAATAACAGCAGTGAAATGCCATTCAACTATAAATCAGATTTATCATTAGTATTGATTTAATAGAGTAAAATAGTAAATAAATGACTCAGTATTCTTCTATAATTCTACAAATAAATGAATATATCAGTCAGCTCACAATAAGAAAAAATTACTATGGTCTATATAAGATTTTTCTAAGAAGACACTACAGCATTTTTCACACAAACTTTACTAAGAGAGCTAGGAGTTCACACAAACTTTACCAAGAGTCTGCTTTCTGAATGTGACCTTGCATAGCAAACCAGCACATCTCTCAGTGTCCTTCAAAGAGCACTGTAATTATTCTTCCCAGAACTGAGTTTCTAAGGATTAAAACTAAAGCTCTGATAGTGGTAAGTACAGGTGCAGTGTTGTAAATGAAATGACTAGAAATATTGAAATATTGATTTTAAATCTCAATATCAGTACAGTACTAGATCTAAGAATAGTACTGTGTGTTTTATGTTGAAAAGTTAGTAGATAACTGTAGCAATAAAGAAAGACAATTGTTTGTGAATGGGGAAGGGATGTTCTCAGCATGAGTGAACTCTGCATGATCCATTGTTAGTATAAGTGTTCAGAAAGGGATATTTGGCTTTTCCTTCCACAACAATAAGGATCCATGGGCAGCACTTAAAATTTTTGATGAAAAGTGAAAATAAAATCAAGAGTTGCCATTTCCCTCTCCATCTTGGTCACCGGAAGACAAGTTGTTTTTTTTAAGGCTCTCTGAGGTTTTGAAGCAGAGGACAGGGCTGAGACTGGAGCCATGTTTTTACTTAGATCCATACTTGATTTTAAAAGCATGACCAATTAACACATATTTCTGTGTCTTCTTCAGGAAATAACAAGAATATTGCTAAGAATCTGTGTTGTCCAATAGACTGTCATAGGAACAGACTTGCAGAATCAGCCATCATACCACAAATTCCTTTACACTGTCAATTCCAAACCTTTTGTCACCACTACAGATATCTTATGACGAGATGCGTGGCAGGGAACTGAAAGCAAATTCCTTCTAACAGTTACCTTTGTTATGAATTACCTTTCTAAGTTGTAGCATCTTTTACATGGAGGAATTTTCAATGAGGCACTGACAGAAATAAACTTTCGGCAAGTCAACCACAGTTAATCTTGGTCTGTGAACCTTTCCTGAATCCTTCCAGTTTCCATTACACATAAGTAACTTCCAGTCTTCCATGGATATTCCTGAAAGAGTATCAGATGATCTCTAAATGTAAAGCATATGTTAAAACTTTTTGTGCTGTTTGTGAAGTTGGCTGTCTCTCCACTCGCTCACTCAAAATCAGTGGGGCAAATTCCAGCATTCATGTCAAAGATGAAGGGAAGGCTGAGATATTCGACCAGTTGTTTTGCTGGAGACTAGGCAAATGGCTGGAATAGTACTTCCATTATGAGGCAATGGAGAAAAGCAGGTAAACTACTTAGCAAGCAGTGGGAAAGAGGAAAATTTTGGAGGACCATTGCTATTTACAGTGAATTTTATGACTTTTACATGTGCTTTATTTTCTTCATATCTCATGTAAGTCTCCTGTAAGTCACAGTATAAAGCAAACTATTTCAGAGAGTATTGCCTATAACCATGCCTGAAAATGCAGCATCAAAAAGAGGTTCTGCCTCCAGGGTACTCTTGTTTCCTACTAAACTGTAGTGCAAAGGGAACAAGGCTCGAGTCTGGATTTTAAGCACAACTTACTGAATAAAATACCCACTTCCATTCTACAGTGTGAATATTTGTTTCATAGCAGAGGAGCTTGCCTTTGAGAGACTTCAGTATACTTTTTTAAAGGTACTTAAAGATTTGCTCACTGGTGGATTCCAAAGTTGCTTGACCAAACACTTGCTGCAAAGACGACTTACATATTTAACTTGTGCAGCAGTCTGTGAGCACATCTGTAGGCATGTCTGACTTTTCACAAGACTGAGATGCACAGAACTCAGACACACTTTTCTAAATCTAGTGTTGAGCTTTCACGAGCCTTCATTTCATGGGTTGAAGAAAAAGTTTTTGTGATTATAAACAAGGCATTATTTGTTTCTTTTCTTACCTTTTCTTACCATTTTGCTTCAGTTGTTACCTATATGGATACTAATGTGGACCTGGTGACTGTGATATTCTTACCTAGTTTACGGAGAAACAAGAAAACAGCAGAATCCACCATCAACAGGACTAAGGTGAATTATCCCTAATCGCTGCTTTATATTGAAACTTTGATTATTTCTTTGCAGGTGCGTATGTGCTTCAGGTAAAGGCTACAGATGCTGATGATCCTACCTATGGAAACAGTGCTAGAGTGGTTTACAGCATTCTTCAGGGGCAACCGTATTTCTCTATTGATCCGAAGACAGGTAAACAGTTTATCAGCAATCGTGGAAGATTTAAAATTTGCATTTCAGTAGATATATTATTAATATTTATGAATAAATATGGATTGCGCTGGTAGGATAGCTTTGTACCAGCTTTATACATAAGCCAGTAGGATAACCTTATACCTAATGCTGCTTTGGTTACTGACCAAAAGTTTTTGAATGAATCACAATTTGCTATGAAAAGAGGAATGTCCACTTTCTCCCAGTCAGTCCTGGAATATCTGAAGTATGGATACACTGAAGTTTTTCCTTACTCTCTACCATTTCTTTATAGGTGAAACTTTATGTTGCATGTACTCTATTTCTTTCACTGGTATTATTGTTATATATATCAGGTCTTCATTCTTTTCTCTCAGTATTTTTTCTTGCTGAACTTAAGAGTGAGAAATTCTCTGATAATGACCGTTTTGGTATATTGAGCTAATCTGGGAATGTGAGCTAATCATGTCCTGCCCTCTTCTTTTCCTGGGCCATAGCACGCTTGTCAGGGGCTGCTGGATGTGTAAGCAGAAAAGAAAAATATGGTTAGACTGGAATACTTGGGAGTTTAGGAGGCCAGTTAATTAGGTATCTTGTCCTACATTTTTAAATGTCATTCTTGTTTCTATATTTAATAATTCAGTTAAGGAACCAACAGCTTACATGTGAATGCCATGTATTGCATCATCCTGACTATATTATAGGAATAGCTATCTATATGACCCTTGCAACATACAGAGCTTTTCCTTGCTGTGAAGATGCACTTTAGTGTTGGATTGTGTGACTTTCTCCCTGATCAATGAATAATTTGGAGGTGAGAGCCACCTGAGGCTGTCTTTGCACCAAAGGGCACATTGCTTTGTCACATGCTCCATTTAGCATGTGATCATATTGCAATTTGCAGCCAGCAACTTTATTTTTTTAAAACTGTATTGTGACTTCTTAGAGCGTTTGGGGGGAAAAAAGTTCTTTACCTGTATAGTTTGTTTGTTTGTTTTTCATTTCAATCTTGCGAGGAGTGAGAAGGAACTCAATGGCAAGAAAAACCTTTACTGAAGACATAACATGTTCTAGTATGAGCTACCCAAGAAAAAATTAAGTTGCTAATATCCAAGGATATTCTTTTTCCCTGTTGCACTTTGAATTTCCTGTTATCCCATAAGTCACATGCTCTCATTTATTACTTGGTCATGAATAGTGAGTGAACCTTAGGAGATGATAGGTTTGCACCCTGCTAGCCCTGGAACATTGTACAAATGAAGTGTTTCCACATCTTTCTATTAATACATTAAATGAATTAGGTAGATCTTGGTGGCAAAAGAAGGGACACAGCTGTAAAGGAAGAGTTATGAAAGCATAGCTAGCCTAGAATAAGCTTAAAATCCTACACCAGAAAAAAATATAGAGATTAATGCAATGAGCAGCAATGATGTGTTGTAATCTGTCTTGCATTAGAAAGATCAGAGTTAGCTGTGGCTGTAACATGACAGATTCTGAATAATCATTCTGTTTAAATGTTACTGTAAAATGCAGAAGGCTTGAGCAACAGTATGCATCTTCAGGCATTTCCATTTCCTTGTTTTATAACTGTAGAGATGATACAGTAGTTTTTGTATTGCAAAGTTTCTAAGGTATGCAATATTATTTTTGCCATACACTTGCCTCAAGTGTTTTTGGCAAGAGGGGAAAAGATGGCCTTTCTGAAGCAAAATGACATACCAAATGTTGAATTCCTGGCAGATGGGCAAGCATTTGTTTGTGTTTTTGCTGCCCCTTACATTTTTTTACAGTTTGAAACATTCCCTTGTAATTTTTTAAAGAACTTAAGAATATCCATACTGGGTGAGACCAAAGGTGCAGTCTACCCTGTATCTTAATTTCCAACAGTGATAACCCACCCAGTTCCAGGAGTGAATAAAAAGAGCGCATAAGTGTTTAATGATGTATCTATCTATCTCATGAGTACTCTCCCAGTTTCCAGCAATTTGTGACTTAGGAACTTCCTGATTCATTAGTAATCCACCAGTTACTTTCAGTAGCTCTAATTGCATACTTGGGGCTTACTTGTTGATGCTATGAGATTGTTCTCCTGGTTTTACACGGAGATTCCTTTAGCATATATTAGCACTCCGCAGAAGGATAACCTACTTTATGCTTCCTTTCTACTTTCTGTTATGTTGCTAAAATGTCCTTTGATAAACTTCTTTCTACCCAATGTCCTGCTATGCTTGTGACATCAATATTCTCTTTAAGGCTAGATGTACAGGGTCTCCAGTTTCTCCATAACTAAATCCTTATTGTCCAAATTCTGACCTGAGTTGCAGTTTTGAAATCCAAACTGGTTTCAGCAGGAATATTAACATTAATGTTTATTCATGAGGTTGTTCACAGAACCCGTATTTTCTATTCCATGTTAGTGGATCATCTCCTGTTGGATGGATTATGATCCATTAGTTTATAATTCATTTATTATGAACTTTGCAAAGCATGTCTTCAGGCCTAGGTCACACACTTACCAGTTTTGGTTTTCAGCAGTCTCATTGAGATGATATTTCCCATCACAGTAGATGATAACACTGTTATTTTGCAAAGAAAAAAAGTAAAACTTTTTCAGTTCTGGGGCAATATTTTTTATTATTATTGTAAAAGCTTAAAGTAAAGGAGCTTAATAACACTCAGAATAGTATTACATGCACATGAGACCTTTACATTAGAGCAAGTCTTCAAGTTCAAAGTTCAGATATTCTTTGTGAAGCAGGAGATGAATTACCAAAGTTTGCAGTCATTTCTTTCCCAAGGATTTTTATTACCATTTATTTTTATCTTTTACTGTGGTTAGATATCTTTAAGTCATCTCTGTCCCATCCATATGAGCTGATGGTTTTGGTACAAATAGTGGTTTTCATCTATGCTTTTGAAATAGAGCAGATAGATAGATAGATAGTGTAGGGAAAATTGCCTATGAAGTGTTAGACAGGAAAATGATTCTCATCATTGATTTTCTTTTTTTTTTTTTTTTTACTGGGGACTGAGATTTCTTACAGAAAAAGTATGGAATACCTTTAAACTTCCAGATGGGAAAAACAGTGGGTGATTGAGCACTTCACTACTAGACTGATAGCTAATTCTTCATTTTCTGTGGACCATTAAGAATATTTCTAACTGAGAAAACCACTCAATAGTACCTAAAACTGTTACAAAAATCAGATGAATTGCATCTCCTGCTCATAACATGCTATCATCCCAGGTCTTTGTTTTTTTCATCTTCTATTATTGTATTTTGCATAGCTGTTTGATTTAAGAATAAGCATACCAAGAATTTTGTAAAATACTGTTAAATGTACACTCAACACAATATAAAAACATAGATTGTTTAGTTATACTCACTTATAGTCAACCGATTTGCGAAAAGACTTTTTTTTTCATAATTACTACTTACTACTTAAATTCTTAATAATATTAATTGTTGTCATGATGCCTGTTGCCATGACAGCACTAACTTTTCAGGTAGCTTAGCTCCAACTTTACAAATATGCATTTTCCTAAATTTTTACAGCTGTGGTGTTTTAAAATTCAATATTTCTGTCTAGATCAAGCAAAGCATTGAACAGCACTGTTTTCAAAAACTCAAAGCATACTGCTGCTGTATGTAAATGCTCTTCATTATTTCAAGTATTTGCTATTCCTATTCCAGATCTATGCAGTACAGTAAATGCCATGCTGAGATAGAAAATAGTTATTATTAATTGTTATTATCATAGTCAGTGTTACAAGTGGAGAGAATGGAAAAGCCTTACTGTTATACACTTCAATTTAATAGGAATTTTTGATAAGTTCCATAAATGGAAAATTTAGGTCAAAGTTATTTCTAGACTCTGAACAAGTACTGTAAGCTAATAGTTCCTATTCTTGTTAACCGACCAGCTGTTAGTTGCCAGAAAAAACAGACTGAGCCCTAAAGCTCGTTTATTATCATTCCAGCCACATTATAATGCCAGGGGAAAAAGACTACTTTTAAAACCAAACAAGTTAATACTGAAAAATAATGTGTTCTAAAATAACAATGACCTAAAGGAGAAGAATGTCTTTCTGACTGGTTTATTTTTTAATTATACACGCTACCTGTATTGGCCTGTTTGCAATAAGCCTTTTTTGAAAACTGTTGCTGGATTTGCAGCATTTTGCAATACAGTATGCACCTGTACATTTTTGACAGTCATATATCCTTTTCTATATTTTTGTTTTTAAGAGAAGGGCTTATGTGTCCAAGTTTTGTAGCCAAGCCAATGTAGTTTCACAACTTCATCAGCTATTCAAATGAGCAGCACTACTTCCCTTTCTCTGCAAATCTTTCTTTTATCATATATTTTTATACCATATCAGAAGAGAGATTATTGCATACCTATTTAGACTGAAGTCACCAAAGAATGGGAACCATTCAGGGAATGCCTTATTAAGATATTGATTACATTACTTTAGGAAAATACCTAAACTTTTTCACCTATGTAGGTGCTATGTCAAGCAAACTTCATTGAATAAGGAAGATCCTTCTAATAAAGAGCTCTGTTCGTACAGAATGAGGGTAATTTAACTGTGATGGAAATTGATTCATCTGATACTGATAAAGATAACTCTTTGAAACACTGATGGTGACCCAGCCTCTCATCTTACATTGTCTGAGTCTGCACAACACAGCCTTCCCTGGTCCAGATGTGGCAAACTGATAACCTTGCCTTTCACGTCCCTAGTGAAAATGCACTGCTTTCATGCTCAATGAAGGTGATTCATGTCCTGATCTAATCACACAGCAGTCATTCTGGAATGCTGAATAGCAAATAAGTATGGAACAGTCATGAAAGACCCAAGTGATTGAGCTGTGTTTCTGTGAGCTGCCCTCTGATCAATCCTGTAGGAAGTCTGCCCAAGAGATACATATTAAAATATCATAGGTAAGTATCACAGCCCTTTGTTTATTTTTTTTTATTTCTCTTTCCCATTTTCTCTCCTAGGTGTAATAAGAACAGCTTTGCCAAATATGGACAGAGAAGTTAAAGAACAGTATCAAGTTCTTATCCAAGCCAAGGACATGGGAGGACAGCTGGGAGGATTAGCTGGTACTACCACTGTAAACATTACTCTCACAGATGTCAATGACAACCCACCCAGATTTCCTAAGAGTATGTAGTATTCTAAATGCATTAACTTTTTAATCAGCATGACTTAAAGTATTAATGCAAGAAATGCTTTAATTTGTTTTGGGGGATCTACAAAGAAATGCATGTGATTAAAAAAAAAAAAGGAATATGCAGTGTTTGTTTGGTTTGGGTTTTTTTTTTTTAGAATATAAAGCTCTATTACAAATGCAAGTTTCGATTTTTGAAAATGTCATCATTTTTCAGGGCCAGTTTCAGGTTGAAATTTCATTTCATTTACACTTTAAAACTATTTAGGAAGTAATATTTTGTCAGGAGAAAGCAGATACCTTCTTCAAATGATGGAGTTCAAACCCGAGGCTTCCAGGTACTAGCAACAGGACTGGCTTATGTTGAACATTGCTGTTATGAGAAGAAGGTGTAAATTTTTTATGTGTCTTGGCCGAGAAGACTTAATCTCTTCTTGAAATACATACAGCCGCTAAATTATGATCATTCATTGACAATTTATATCTCTTTATATCAATTAATCTAAATGAGGCTTTTCAGAAATATGCTAATTTAAAGTCTTATAGTTTGTGTATGATTAGCAGAAGAGTTGTCATTTACAGCACTCTTCAAAGTTCTGTGTGTTGCATATGTTTGAAATGCAGACACTGATCAAGCATAAACCTTGCTAACTTTGAAAAAAAAAAGCTGCTAAAATTCTTAATAAGGCAATTTGGCATGATGGCATTTGTGATTTGTATGAATTTACAGTAAATATATAGCAGCTTTATATTTGTGCCTTGCGTAGACATTCTAATCCTGCTTTTTGTATTATAAATAGTCCTTAGATCTCAAACCATATTTGACATTACACCATTTTCTCTCCTGTATAAATTCTTATTCTTCCTTTCTTCAGTATGAAAATATGTTACATTTCTTTAGGAATACAAGAATGACCATGTTAAGAAAAAGATCACCTGGCCCAATTATCTGTCTCCTATGGTGTCATCTAGAAGATATACATTAGGCATGCATTCATGGAACACATATTCCAGAATATTTCCTCAGTTTCTAACTTTTTTTGCTCACATAGTGTTTGATATTCTATTACCCTCACTGGATTTTTGCTTCAACAAGTGACCGGTAGCTTTGTAACCCATGTAAAATTTCGAAGTCCATGACATCCTATGTTATCAAGTTCCAGAGGTTAAAGGCATAAGTCACAACTTCCTTTTGTTTGCATTGAATCCATCTCTGCATATCTACATGCATGTTGACTTCTGCAAAGAATACAGTTACGTAAAATAGGGCCTATATTTAGACAAGCTGTGTTGATTTTTTTCTGATATCAACCATAAAAATACTATATGATTTTATTTATGTATGCTCTAATTCTGCTTTTACTGATTTGTCCTGCGCATGTCAGATACATGCATTTTGAGTTCCCCAGAGCTCTCTGAAAACCTTTGAAAATGAAGAAAAAAAACAGTTTTATACTAGCATCTCCAAGTCTACATATGTTACGGTGGTTTTACATAAGGCATTACACATCATAATAGTTAAGTTATTTCATCCTTCAAGCTCTTGGGTGGATAAAACCTACTCCCAATGATTTGTTACCGTTTTGACTATTACTTCCACAGTGACTTCTGTAGCTAATTTAACCTTCTCTAATATATTTCCCCTAAAGAAGGGTTCCAGGGTGGAAAAATTCCCAAACTCTTCTGCACTGAACACACACACACACACACACACACAAAGAAGTCTTCAGCTTTACCTCTGTAATCATATTTTCTCTGAGCACTTCTGTAATTTGATTTTAGAGGTTCACCTGCTGGAAAGCAACTCTGTGGAGAGGTATTTGGGAGTCCTGGTTGACAAGTTAACCATGAGGCAGCAGTATGTCCTTGTGGCCAAGAAGGCCAATGGGATCATGGCTGCATCAGGAGGAGCATTGCCAGCAGGTCGAGGGAGGGGATCCTGCCCCTCTCCTCAGCTCTGGTGAGGTCGTACCTGGAATATTGAGTGCAGTTCTGGGCTGTCCAGGACAAGAGGGACGGGGAACTTCTCGAAAGGGTCCAGTGTAGAGCCACGAAGGTGATTAAGGGACTATATCCTTTGTCATATGAGGAAACACTAAGCGAGCTGAGCCTGTTTAGTCTGGAGAAAAGAAGGCTGAGAGGAGATTTAATCAACATGTTCAAGTACCTGAGGGGTAATTGTAGGGAGGATGGGGCCAGTCTCTTCTCTGTGGTGACCGGTGACAGGACAAGGGGTAACGGGTACAAGTTGAAACTCAGGAAGTTCCACATGAGGAAGAACTTTCCTGTGAGGGTGACAGAGCCCTGGAACAGGCTGCCCAGAGAGGCTGTGGAGTCTCCTCCTCTGGAGATCTTCCAAACCCGCCTGGATGCCACCCTGTGCCACGTGCTCTGGGTGTCCCTGCTGGAGCAGGGGGGTTGGACTAGATGATCTCTAGAGGTCCCTTCCAACCTCAACCATCCTGTGATTCTGTGATCTGTGATTTTGCATTGGCCTTACATACTCCTTCTCAGAACTTTTGCCTCCAGATGTGTTGAAAGACATTTCTTATTAGCTTTTATGCCAGAATTTTACTCAGGCTCATTATTGGTCTTCCCTACTGTGCTTTTATAGTTAAAGCAGATTTTATAGTTCTTTCTATTGTCGTCATTCAGACGCAACTTAATGTTTTTGAAAGATATGCTCTTGCTTTTAATAGCTACCTTGTTTATTCTTACTGACTTGGTTTTTCCATAGATGCCAAATATTTGCTTTGCACCTC
The DNA here is from genome assembly GCA_013389825.1 of Crypturellus undulatus. NCBI lineage: Eukaryota > Metazoa > Chordata > Aves > Tinamiformes > Tinamidae > Crypturellus > Crypturellus undulatus. The sequence continues at coordinate 685,602 of VWPW01006153.1, forward strand.
CAGTATTGTTTCCCTGAACAATACCGGTGGTGGTTTAACTCTCTCAGATATCTCATCCAGACTTTTTATTACAGTATTCCACAGTTTTATTTACTTCCACTTTTTTATTTGAATACAGCCATCATGTAGCTTGGGCTTCTATTGCTCCTGCACAGATATTCAACTTACACTCATTATGGTTGCTGTAAAATTTAAGTGAAGTAGGGAACTTTTCTTGACCAACTGGCATTAACACTGTTGTATTCTTTGAGTCTGATTTGATCTGCAACACCTTTAAAACATGTCATTATTCCTCCACTTGTAAGGCCTATTTTACCTTTTGTTTATATTTTGCTTTTTGGTATTAGACTGCTGCACTGACTTTGCTATTTTCATCAGATTTCTAATATGCCTCATCTTTTTTTTTTTTTTTTTTAAAAAAGTGCATTAAAGCAAGCCATACAATTCCATTGTTTTAAACTCCTAGCATTATATTTTTGCTTTTTTTCTTATTATTCATCCCTATTTAGATTGTTTTCTGCTTGATCTGCCTTTTCTGCATTTCCTACTTGACTACATTTCTTTCGTAATATTCTTTGGTGAAAAATGCAGAACTATGGTGAGTGCACTCTTTACTTGAACTGTGTGCTTTTGCGTTTTTTTTGAACTGTGTGCTTTTCTGTACCTTCAAGTTTTCCTGAACTCTTCAGCTAGAATCAAAATGTTGATTCAGTCTAATCACACTGGAAACTTCGTAAGCTGGAAGGTTGGTTTTCTCATGGCCGAAATGAGTTTTTCAGCTTTTCTACAAAATCTTTCTGCAGCAAGTATGCCTATTTGCCCATAATGTGAATCTCTCTCTCTCTCAGGTAGGCATTAAAGCTTCCTTCTCTCCGTAGAGTTGTCCTCATCTTCAGTTTCATACATACAAAAATAAATTTTGCCCCCAAGATTTCTGTCCACTCTTATCCTATCCTTTAGGGTATGAGCCATACTCACATGAACTATGACCACTACTTCTTCCTTGTGTTTTCTAACAACCCATCAAAACACATGCGAGAAACTCCACTTGTGGTCCAAAGGAAATCATCACAGGGAGTCTCTTTGAAGTGAAGTTATCACTGTCTCTATGCTCAATGTTCAAAGCAATCCCTGCTGCTAGGAGGCTATCACAGACACAAAAGGAAATCTTACAAGCTCCTGAAAATTGAAAAATACAGTGCATTGCCAAGCTCTTTGGTGCCAGGGCTCTGTCCTGTGCCTGGTTTTGAGTTGTACGTTTGACTGCCTTTGCTGTTAGAGACTTTAGTCATTTTCTATTTCATTGCTTGCCTTCATCTACTAGTGTGTTACAGAAAATATACTAGTCTTGTGTATGTCAGAAAAATTTCATGAAACAGAGAAATTGTGGGATATATTTACCTCTTTGAGGGAGGTAGCCTTGAGGTCTCATCTCATGCACAGACTCGACTTAGGACTTTTTAGTCCCATCATTGCTACAAGGGAGCTAAAAAAAAAAGAGAGACCTCTGCTTTATACAGGACTAGTAAAGTCGAAAAGCTTTTCCTTCTATTATATCAAATGTCACTAAAGCCAGACTATAGTAGTGAATCTCAACAAAAGAGAAGAGTGTAATATCTGAGCTAGTCTTTGATATTGGAAGTAATAAACATTTAGCATGGCTTACATGTAAAGTTTGGGTGTGCCACTGCATTGCAACATGCTTAATCAAGACAGACAGTTAACTAAAACATTCCCCTTTTTTTTCTGAACATGCTACAGAAGACATAGTTAGATTGTTGTAAACTACTGATTTCTGTTTAATCAGAATAATGATAGTAAAAATCCTGGTGAATAAGGAATGAGTCAGCCAGACCCAAATGAGTAAGTGGTATATGAGATAGCATGCCTGAAATATGTAGAGCCACCCTGTTAATTACAGATATGAACAAAAGTAGTCAATAGGAAAAAGAAGTTGATCATGAATTATATTTCTAATGTTGTAATTTTATATTGTTTGGGTTTGCTTTCTGAAAACGTTGCCATGAATCAGAATTAGTGCTTGTTAGGAAATGGAGTTGATCATTTGCTCGACCACCATAGCTAAAAGAATATTTATGTGAAAAAAAAAATCTTTAAAATCAGGTGCATGTAGGTCCCAAGTTTTGGCAAGACCTAGAGTGTCCTTGCTGTTCTCAGTTTGGTTGAGACCTCCAGTATCATATCACTGTCCAATAAAGACAGCAAATGCAGACTTGAAAATAATGATTTAAGTTCTATTAGCAATAACCAGTGCTGTGTAGATGCTTCTGTGTGCATAATCAGGACTGCAATTTCCAAAAGTGTTTATGCCAAAGATGCTCCAGGTTATCTTACAGAATGAAAAGATATCCATTATAGCAGAATAAAGTTTAAACTTGTTTTCTGAACTCAGTTAAGATGAAAAAAAAAATCACAGCAGAAGTGGGAGAGTATATATTATTAATACCTAGAAGAAACTACAATGATAAATAATGCATTACAAGCTTTCCAAAAGAAATTCTAGCATGGAACACCTTCATCTCATTCAGAATCCTTTAAGGAGGCAGGCCGTTTTGAGTGGGCTATTGGATTGCCATGATGAAAAGCCATTGACTATCCTGCTGAACACAGGGTTTTTTTTTTTTTGCCCCTCTGCTTTTGAACATATTCATTGGGGAACTCCTTCCTTGAACATCTCTCAGTAATGAGGAGATGACTGTGCAACAACAGGGATACCTCTAAACATCACATATTTCTGATTGAGTTGTTTGACCTGCAGGTATCTCTTGGCCCACATTTCAGAAAATGAGACACTTCAGAAAACCGATATTTTCATAATAACTAGAAAGAAAAATGGATTTAGATGGCTCTGCTAGTAGAAATGTATTGCCATGAGGATTCCACATGTCTGTCTTGCCTGACTCATTAGGACACTGCTTTTCTCAATTTCTGTGCACATTTCATTGCTGAAGATAGAACTTCTTTGTAAACATCAAAATAGCTCTTTCATAGCAAAACTTGATTCTTGCAGAAAAAAAAACGCATATCTGTATATAATTGAAGCAATTAAATGAAAATTTGGCACAAAAAACATAGTTTTTGAATATAAAAGACTGGATAAAAGCTGTAGGCGTGCACCCTGGCTCCGAAGGAACCCAATGGCCTTTCTTTCTCAGCTGCTCGTGTATATGATAACTGGTTAAGTAAAAAGACAATTCAGCAAATCCCTTCTGGAAGCTAATGGGCTAACTCTTAACGCATCAAGTGTTAGACATTTCTGAGTTAGCCGCAAGGACGGTTGTGGCTTGTTTCCAACTTTTAAAATGAGCTTCAAGAAAGGATGGATGGATTATATTTACCTCAACATTTAAATGACAAAAGCTGTATAATTAGTTGGTATAAATTATACATTATGAAATCAAACCAATTAAGTGAAGTAGTTGATTCGTATTTTGTAAGGTTATTGTGCTTCAGTTTTCCTGTCTCTTTCTTTTGTTCACTGATGACAGAGTGACTGAAAGCCATTTAGAGAAATAAAACCTTATATGCAGAGCAATAAAGGTAAATAGAAAAAGTGTTAGTCACAGGAATACTGTGACTATTTATTTTAATATGTCATAAATATACTTTTTACTGGATAAAACCCTGGTACAGAAGAAATATCATTAAATTTTAAACTGAATATAGTTTTTATTCTGATATTAATGAAAAAGTCCATTCTCAAGTGTCTTATAAAGTCACATTATGTTACTTTTAAGGTGTTGACAGTTCCTTAGTTGATTGTTTTTTTATATAACAGAACAATTTTGCTAAAATAAATAATATTATATAACATACTTTTAGTGGTGAGTAGGATGAAATAAGGATTGGATCCAATAGTTTAACTTTATCTACCTGTTTCATTTGATTTTATCTACCCTTTGGCTTTAAGATAAAAGATGTCTGGTGGTCAGAAACCATCCTCTCAGGCCTGTTGGGTGACAAAATTTTAAAATGTCTGAAAGGCTCTGTAGTTATGACTAGCTATCACAAGGGTGAGATTTTGCTATCCTTAGTCTTTCCTGAAGTATCCCTCTGAAATCCATCAGTATTGCTTGTATAGAAAATGTATGGTGGACAAAAATGCTAACATGCGTGGAAATAGGAAAGGAACTATTTATCTTTTATGGTAATGGTACTTTAAATAATTCAGGATTGAAGGACTTGTCCTAAGACCTGCACTTGAGCTACCTGTTAGTGTATTAGAAACCTGGCAGATAATTGGATTTGGATTTTCAAGACTAGATAGTGCAAGGTATTTCACAGAATTTATTATCTGGAGAGAGCAGGGCAGAGGAAACAGCTTTCTTAAAGTGGAAAGGAAAAGCAAGCAAATATAGGAAAATAAACAAAAGTGATAATATACAAACTATAAAAAATATTATTCATCAATTTTAATAGTTTCCCTTCCAGGAAAAACAAAGCAAAAGAAAACAAAAAGACAACTCCATAAAAGAGAGCTAAACTAGTTTCTGTTACTTATGTGCATTGCATGTGCATTGCATGCTATTTGACTGATCTTTGGTCTAGATCTTTGGCAAATATGAAATTAGGAAGAGAGGCTGCAAATCATTACCTTTTAGATAGATAGCAAAATTTTCAGCAGCTATTTGTTAGTTTGCCCTATAGTTTAAAAGTATCACTTTAAAGTATTAAAAATTGTTGAATTACAAGTATTTTTAAAGAAAAAAAGAACCAAATCACGGAATAAACTGTCTATTCATACATACTCACATATACTTTATGGATTGAAAACCCTCATTAATATTATTTACTTATATGTTCAATTATATCTCCGAAGCCTGGTACATCACACAAATTTATTTAGCAAAGGTGTGTATAAAAGCATATATATAAAAAAAAAAATGTATAAAAGCTATTCAGCTTTATTCAGTCAGTAAAATAGATTGGCAGCTTCCATTCATGTGGCTTTGTACCTGTCTTGCTCAGGTACAAATTATTAGAAATTTTGGTTCACATGCAGAGTGCAAGTAAAAGGCCTCCTGGGCCACATGAAATGGAAACAAAACTCTTTTAACCTACTGTTTTGGATGAGTGTAGTCAAGATCCTTCTTTAAAATACAGGTCTGCTGGCCTATGAGTGAAAAATTCCTCAAATAATGGTGTCAGCCTTCAAAGATTTCAGAAGAATACAACACTAATCACCCCTAGCAGTAAGTTAGACATCTACAGAAACCCTGGGGAGGACTGTGTGATTAGTTAATTTTTCTGTTCAATAACCTAAAAAAATAAAGCAAGAAAAACAAGAGGTTGTGATTCAAAATAAGATGACAGGTTTACTCCCCTGTACTTTAACAATATGCTATAAAACTTGCACAAGAGTAAGGTTCAGAGCGTCTATCTACCTAATTAAGAACCTGAGACAAGCCCAGCAGTCTGGGAAGTTACTCTACCCATTGCGTTTTAGCTAGGGAAGGATGGATGTGAAACTCCTGTTGAAAGTTGTTGTGCTTTGTATACAACCTTTGTACGTTCCTTCGTTCTCAAAATGAAAATGAATCTCCTATTGATTAAAGCATTTGGCTGGCAGACAAGATGGTCTAATTTGGTTCTGGCAGCTAAATACTTATTTTATACCACATGGGAGCTAGACAGACAGACAGACAGATTCATTGCAGATTAGGCTACAGCTAGTGATAAGGTGGGAGACCAAGTCAAAGCCTGCTCTGAATCAGAAAAGGAGGGAAGTTTGAATCCTGATCCACTGCCATCTATTGTTGTTTCTTTTTTAACCACTATACCATACGGCAAAAAGGAAAATAAGCACCAGTCCTTATTTTTAAAGATTTTATAAATCAAACTTCAGTCTTTTAACATCAGAAAATACTAGGTAAGTCTGATTCGCCCATCCATCTGTGATTTTTAGTAAACCAAAACTGCATTTCTTGAGGTGAATACAAATCTTAATCAACCATTCAAGGAATGATGGAAGTCATGAATGCAGATATTCTTATAATTTGGGGTTTTAATACCCGATTTTAATACTTACCAGTAGCTAGGACACCAGAAAAACAATAATCATATTAGTATGTGCTTGAGTACCTAAATACATACTGTTGTATTTTCCCATAGTTTGTACAGGGAGACCATAGGAATTTCCTCTTTGATCGAGGTTCCTTCCAAGACCTATATCTCCATACTATCAAGAGCTCCTTATCTTTCCTCCCCATGCTGCTGTACATCCAACAAATACTCATCTCCCTTGTTCTCCAAGAATATCCTATTCTTGACCACACCTTCATCTTAAAACCATAGGGTATCAACCTCTTCCTCCTCCCTAAATTTTTTGTGCCTTAGAGCGCTGCTGAAATTATTTTCCGTTTTTTGGCTCACTTCCAGCTTTGAGTCTGAACACATTTGGCTACACTGAGCTCCTGGGCTTTCACCATTCCAGATAAGCTCTTCATAGCTCTGGCTTGCTTGACTCAAACCTTTCCTGTTCTTCCCATTTGAGTAATCCTTTTTAGCCACATATTGACCCGCTAGTCAGTCAGCTTCTGTATTTGCTTTTTCCTGCTTCAGCACTTAGTCAATCTGATTATAGATAGTTTTATATAGACTAAAAGAACAGATTGGGGGACTATTTTCATGACATACTGCAAAACTGCCAGAGTTTTCAGCATTGTAATGTGAAAGTATTTCTAAGAAAAAAATAATTAGGACTACTTCCTCTTAGTACTGGTATTGCTGTGATGGTGGTGAAGATATGCAATAGCCCATTTTATTTTGCTTATGAAGATGTAAAAAAGTATTTGTATTGGGAAAAGCTTTCTTTTTCATAGCAGCTGTGCTATAAAATTGCTGTTTGCCTGAATCGCTTATGTATGCTTGGCTTTGTTTTTAGGAATGACTGTTGTAGTAAAATTAGTCATGAATGCAAATATTTGCAGGAATGGGGCTTTTGATCATTGTGTACGGACTAGGTCTTGTCATGTGCTTGAACAGGATTTGATATATTAAGGATCTAATTTTATTTGCCACCTTTGACTTGTCTATTGTAAATGGTATTTAGTAACTATATACCGTTTTTACTAATAATTATGTCTCTCAGAAACATTGCTAGATTATTACTCCTTGTATTATAATTGTGAAGTAAGTAAGTGCAAGGTTTAGGGGATTTTGCTTACAGTTTTGTTACTGTGCTTGTATTTATTTGCATTTTACCAAGATATTTGACTCCAGAGCACAAAATGTATTTTCCCTGCAGTTGCATATTATGAGCAGTGATGACTACCAGTGACTACTGTGACTGAACTGTGACTAGAATATTATTTTCTTTATCTGCATCTGTACAGGTGAAGAGTGTCAGGAAATGTTCCTAGATACTTGTATCATCTGTACTGTTAAACTATTATAACAATCCGTGTCGTGTTTTTGGCCCACACCAAATAAATCTCAAACAAATTTAGAGAACATGGGAGAATTAGGACAGATCAGGAACTACTCTGTGTAGTAGAGAGTACTTCCTACGCTCTTCACTTTCCGCAAAGCTGACTTATTTTAGTGTGGGTAAAAGACTTTAATAAAATGGAAATAGGTTGTTCTATATTGGCTGGCCTCTGTGTCACAAAATATAGCTGGGGAAATGAAATTTCTGTGTACAGGTGTAGGTTTTTGAGCCTGCGCTTTGCTATTGAGGCCATGCAGCTCATCTCTATTCACAGCATCTGACAGTGATGTAGGTATATGTTACTATTTGTGTGCATACATCTTAAAGGATGACTTTACACAAAGTTCAGCATCTCTTTGGAACTTTCTTCAACTTTTCTTTGACTCACTTTCATCTCAGAATTCCTCAAATGCTTTGCTAAGAGCAGATATGACCCAGCAAGTGGATGTAATCTCAGTAAAAGCTCCTTGGAAAGGTTTTTAGGCATGGTAGTTGTCACTGTAGCATGATCTTGGCCATAAAACATCTGGAAGAGTGAAATTTCTTTCTGGGAGAGTGACAGTTTCTTTTGAAACTGACAATGACCCCAAACCTACCGAAGCATAACACTGAAATACTTGAGAATTAAACTGGGGAGAAAAATGTTCAGTTATCATAGAATCTCAAGAACATTAAATGTTCAGTACATTTTATGTCTGCCACACTGATATTGTTGCTGATCTATTTACCTGTCTCAGGAATACAGAGTGAGCAAAGACCGTTCTTTGAGGATTGTTTGGAATACTGACTAAATGAAATAAAACCTCTTTAAAGGACTAAACAGTGACTGAGCCCTTAGTGAGGAGAGGAGAGGAGAGGAGAGGAGAGGAGAGGAGAGGAGAGGAGAGGAGAATTCCATTGGTGTTATTGCATAAGCAAACAAAATACAGATAATTCATCAATAGGTAGAATGTCTGACATCAATTTTATTTCTCCATCATCAGATTTAAGTGGTATTTAATCATTAACAGCAACATTTATGTGTCAGCTATTTTAAAATATTTTATCATCAGAGTTTATTATTATTAGCAGTTATATTTTATATGCCTTCTGGAAAGAAGATGAAAAGGGATAAAAAAAAATATTTATTCCAAACATGGAGAATATTTAGATCGAATGAATGAAATTATCCATGGCAACCTTGGGCTGCTGAAAGGCACTACAAGTCTCTGCTTGCTCTCAGATGCTGAAAAGTGGCTAGAGCCACAGATTTAACAGCATGGGATTGCCTTGCAATACCTTAAGAGTTGTTTTCAGTGACTCAGAAACTACGGTGTTTCTTGCTGCATCACTTACCTCATTTCTGTCAGCATCTGCTCTCTACCTGGGGCCTTCTGTTCAAGGAAGAAAGCAATACAGCCATTCTGCTTCTAAGTATTCAGGTGTGGGTTTTTTTTGTTTGCTTGTTTTTTTGTGTGTGAAGATTTAGAGGCTGTGGTGCAGCATGAACTGAAACAGACCATATACAATGATCTAATTATAAACAACAGATTAAGCTCTTGATTTTCAGTAATACCTGACAACCAGACTTGCAGTCTGATTTTGAGGAGTGCCTTTATCTTGTAAAAGTGCTAAATGAGAGGCCCACATTTTCAAAAGTGTTTGCAACAACCCAAAGGTTCCTGCTGACAACAGTAATATCTGTAGATGTTTCAGTAGAATCTGAACTATATATATATGTTAGAGCTTTTGCATTAAGAAAGCCATAAAAAGAAAAATATAGTAAGATTTATCTAGAGAAATCCAGTATTTGTATTGCATTTGTTCTGGCAAATGCAGCATTTTTTGTTTATTTTATATATATAATAGCTAACACTGTCAAAGGCAATCTTGAAGTAATCGTTGACCATTCAGAGGTCAGCAATATTTATATACAAATTGCAAATTTAGACATTTAATTTGGAAGCTGTAAATATCACTTTGATAAATTGATTATATTTGCCTTTAACACTATGAATGTCAGACCAGCTGTATCATTTTTTGGGGTCTATAACACATTTCAGTATTAGAAGAGTATTACAAAGAAACTGTATACAATAAACTCCATTAAAGGCAAGAACAGCAATCCGTTATTCACTTGTGCTTGATATTTTTACATTTTTATCTTTAAAAAATTCATTTTCTGCTTCAAACAGTGCCAACTCAGTGAAGAAAAGTAATATATTTCTTAGTGAAAAGTGTTTACAGAGTAATGTACCAATGGATATATGCAAATAAAGGTTTCACAGACAGACTTTTGAATAATACAGATGTGAAACATTTTTTGTTTAGATGATCTTCGGAATGTAATTTAGGTGAGACTCAAGGACAGAAATAGGTACCTAATTTCCTTAGTCAATGAAGAGAAAAAGATTCTTCCAGTGTAGATGATTTAGAGCACTTGGCTTAGATCCTAAAGTAAATGGTTTGACCACATTCTTAACAGTGAATGAATTGTAATAAAATCATGTTATTATATTTTGTGCCAGAGTAATAAAGAAAATATGAAAAATCTCCCACAAGATATTTAAGTAGCAGAGATGTTAAGCAGAGCATTACAAACTCTGTGTCCCATCCTTGGCAATATGCTTTTTATCATGTTAATATTTCTCATATATCATGCAATTTAAATTTTATAGAGGGAATAAGCATATTGATTTATTTCATGGTAACAATGTGATCACTAGAATATTACCAATATACCTGCCTGATACATACAAATTACATGAATTACATGCTGTCTGAGATTTTTGGGAAGGGAAAATTATTTTTTCCTTCAGATTTTGCTGATCTGTAAATCATGCTACCTCTTTCCGATTCTTTCCGATAACTACTAATTCTGTAATAATTTTTATGACACTCTAGTCTGGAGTTTGTAATTTCTTTTTGTTAATATTTTTCTATCATATATATTAGACTGCTTTTTAGCAGAGCAGTTCCTAGTAGGAAAGATTCTTTACCATTCATGATACATTCTGAAGCTCGTGATCTTCTCTTCTACATGAGTCTTCAGCGTCCAAGAATCACACCTTAGAACACGTTGTTATAAAGACAAAGTCAGACTTTGCACAAATAGCCATACTGGGCTTTGCAGCAAGACCAGTTGACAGAGAAGTGGTATTGGTGGCATCTCTCTTATATAGGAATAATGGAATGGTTAGAGCAGTCACTCAGGAACTTGATTTAGTCTGTGCAGCATACTCTATTATTTAGGAGAAAGCCTTAATTACAGACATAAGGGAAGATCTAAAAGTGAGCATTTTCTTCACTACCTATTAAAATTGTGCTACCATACAAAAGACAATTCAAGATTCATGAAACAGTAGTATGCATCATTTCCTGCCTGACTATTAAGCTACCCCCTCCCCAGAGTCTTTGGTTCCAAAAATTGCCTTTGGAATTATTTCTCCATTTTATCATTAGATAGAGCATCCTCTGTTGTCTTTGCTGTGCTTGACCTTCTTTGGACATAGAAGCTGTGGGTCAGAATATCCTCAGCTGAGAAAATGAATTGACATTTCCTATTGCACAGGTGCTCTGCCTGGGAGAGGATTTTGCACTTAGTGGAATTAATCTCACACATGCAATAGGAATGTGTATTTGTAGCAAGTTTTCCTATAACAACCTTTCAGTGAAAAAAAAATTCAAATGATTACACTGAAATATTTCAATATACAAAAATTATAACACATATGCTGGATTTGCTTATCCGTTATGGAGGAAAGCAAGATGAGATACTCTAAAAACTCAGTCTGATAGCTTACCTGGGAGTCTGATAGGGACTCCTGGAGCTACCAATTCAGGAAGCTCCATCATACCAATTAGTGAAGGGTCAGAAGGGTCTTTCCTCTGTGCATTTTGTCCTAAAAAGATGGCGACATGTGAACAGGCAGGATCTCTGCACAGCTCAAAGTGTTGCCATTTGGGGAGAACCAGGTTTTGGCAGATGAAGACTTTGAAATCTGTAGCAATGTTCCAGGCATCTTTAAGGCTGTAAACCTCAGAGCAGTGGACTCTGGTTTGGAGGAAGCCTCGATGTAATTGAAGCTTTACCAGCCCATGTCAGGTCATGCCTGACTGTGAACTTCCATCCAGTTGTAGGAGCCTGTGCATCACATGTGACTGCTGGTTGTAGCTACTGTAACAAGTTAAATACACCAGGGACCACATTATATGTACAGTATACCTATATTTCATTTTTGCTTCCTCATTTTGGATTATTCGTAAACAGGCACAAGGCAGTGCCTGTTAGAACCTGGCCAGGCACTGCTGAAGCCAGGAGGGTTAGCATTTCAACCTACATATCTGAAAGCAGCACAAGTGTAGCTAGTTGCAGACTTCACTTTCCTTGGGCAGTTTGAGGAAAGTAAGGGACTTTTCCTTTGGTAAATCCCTCACATTAATCCTTTGCAAAAGCCAGCCCCAAACTGAAATTTTTTAGAAGAGTTGTTTGTAACTAGGAGAGAAGATTTTGTGGCCAGAGAAGTCACATGAGAGAATCTGCAAAATTTGACAGAAATGTTTGACCAGTGTAATTCATTGTTGCATGTTTGTCCAGGCGGCTTGTCCCACTGTTCCTAGAAGCTGCAGAGAAAAAGCTTTTTAGGACTTTTGGGACTATTACTCAAGACTGTTTCAGTATAGCTTTACAGGAAATGGAAGTAGGAGTCTATGCAAGCAGAATGGACAATGAGCATTGAATAATGCTTAACAGTCACAGCAAGAAATAGTAGTGCCTTCTAGAAACAGAAAAAAATGAAATGTGCTAAATTATCATCCTGTTACCTTTCATGTGCAGCATGTATTGATCATTTCAAATGCCTTCTTTCCTTTACAAAGAGTCTTTTTGAGAAAAAAAATCACTTCTATATGTTATATTCTGTTAATCTTTTTTTTTCCTGAGTTGTCAACAATATACATTATTTGTTTTCATTTATTTTATTCCAAAAGTATGTTGTCAAAATAGCACCATTAAGTTCTTCCATATGCTGTGAAGGTACTATTACAGGAGGATGATGGCAGCATAATTACATGCTACATCTTCAGCAATCTGCCACTGGCAGAGTTGACAATTACTTCAGAGTTTCATATTAATCTGAATGACCCCGTCTTTATTGCTGCTGAATTTCTGGAAATGATGAAATACCAAGTCACTGAAAATAACTGATAGAGGCTAAACAATCTGAAAAGAGCCAAGTGTTTCTTTGACTTCATCTAAGTCTGATATACTTTACAGACAGGTATAATATTTTATAGAGAAATGTTTGTTTTAATGAATCTTGAGTACTCATCAGTTCTCTAAGCAAACTAGGCAAAGTTTAAGTATCAGCTAGACAACATAGGGAAAAATCTATTGTTATATGCTCTTCCATTTTACATTCAACCAAATTTGACTGTAAAGAGCAAACACTCCAGCAGTGAACTCTAATCCAATGTACCTGTCAAAGTATTAGGCATTAGGGCTAGAACTATGTTGAGGAAACATAAAAAATTAAAGTGAAAGGATAGTCCTCAAGAATCCTTTTCCTTGATCTCTCTTTGGAATAACTTGTACAGTAGAACAGTAGAACCCCAACAGTAAACATGCTTGTCAGTGTCATTAGATAATTAGGACGATCTATGTTTCTATGCCCTGTTTAACACTTTAAGTTTTTATTCTTTATTCAGAGTCATTGAAGTACTAGTAAAAAATAGCTAGGATGACACTACTTGATAATTATTTTCCTCATATTGTTCCTTTCCAGCTGTTAAAACAACAAAAAGAAGAAAAGTTTCCCTTAGTATGTGCCCTTGGAAAAAAATGCTAAATTATAATTGCCCAACTTTTAACAGCACAGTTGGTGAATGCTACAAAGATGCACGTGTCAGTGTGCGGCTGTGGATGCTGACACAAGTGAATTTTATGTATATGCACTTTTTCAAAGAAACAAATAAAGTTTTGCCTTCGTATATACATTGCATACTGATGGATAGAGGGAGGAAGAAGGAAGAGTTATTTTTTTTTCAGAGACATGTGGAGAGACAGTTATGCAGACACCATACTCAAAATAGTGTTTTTAGTTCAGGGAAGAGTAAGTTTGCTCCTAATGCTGCACTACTGTTATTTTTCCTTTCCTCAGGAACATTACAAAGCTGAAAAAGCTGACACAGCATGCACTGTAAGGAGATAACAACAAGGAGCTGTGTCTGCTGTTTAATTCAGCAGCTGAATGTGAAAGTCATCTATCCTGCTGTTATATGAGATGCAACTTCTCGGAGTTTGTGATTTTGTGAAGTGTCACTGAACCGCTACAAGGGGAAAGCACTGAGTGCCCCGATACGCCTCCTGTGAGAAACAAAGCTACATGGGAGAGGCAAACTATTTAGGCAGCAATTCAATAAACTAAGGCAAGATGTTATAACCTGAGGCCTGCTGTTGATGTTGTTAAAGTCAAGGTTGATTCAAAATAGTTTTGACTTTTTTTTTAAGCTATTTTAATGATTATGCCTATCCTTTTCTTCATAAACCTTTTTCCATAAATGAAATCATTTTGTCTTCACATATCAATAGTTATGTTTATAAAAATTTTGGGAAGTCTCATGTTTAAATATTATAGTTTAAAAAACATGAGTTATAATTAGTAGTAATTAAATGGAAAATTGTGCAAAACTAGAAATATGATTGCCCCTAAAATTTTAGTAAGAGCACCCTCTGGTGGCTAATTTATAACCAGCACTTTTCAATTTCTTCTCCCTCCACAAGGCATTGTTTGTGAAATTTTAATACTGGGTATTACACCAATAGATAGAAATCCTTGTTCATTTGATTTTTTTGCCTATTTTCTCAGACAAAATAAAAATAAAGCTGCTGAAAACTGTGTTAATGGAAACTGTTAGAACTGTACTAGAAGGAGGAAAAGGCTTATAAACACGTACTGCTTATAAGTAGAATTTAAATCTGAAAGAATCAACTATATGGACAACATTAAATATAACTATACAGACAAACAGACAGACAGACATGATGAGGCCCTTACAGTTGCATTAGTCCAAATCTAGAATAGAAGTTAGCATGTTGAGTGGGCAAAATCTGCATATCTTTTTATAATCATCTGTTGTTTTGAACGCATCATGTTGTTCTGAACTCACTGATTTTAGCCTATTTTTTCTTCTGAACAGGCTTCCTGCTTTTAATTAGGTGTACCGTGCTATATGTCAAGAATGACTGTTTACCACTTTCTCACAGGTATTTTCCATTTGAAAGTACCTGAGTCCTCGCATGTTGGTTCTGCTATTGGAAGGATCAGAGCTGTGGATCCTGATTTTGGGAAAAATGCAGCAATTGAGTACAACATCGTTCCAGGAGATGGAGGAAATTTGTTTGAAATCACAACAGATGAGAACACCCAGGAAGGAGTCATCAAACTGAAAAAGGTATGAGTCTGTGGTTCAAGTTAATTGAGAAGTTAAGAGAATTCAACACTGTGTAATTGTATACACACAGTAAAGGTTCTCTGCTGGAATCCACAATTGTGATCTTAAGCCTTAAAATAAATTGGAATGTTGTATTTTATTTTATATGCAGTCAGGTATTACTTCTCACAAATTATGTCAGTTTTGTCAATTATGTCAGTGGAGAAGTAATCCTTAGCTCTGTTTACAAGGTATAATTTCTCTTATATTGGAAGTTTTTCTATCAGAACCCCTTGAAAAATGTTTCAATTTGGAATAATAAAACAATATTTTATGTTTTGGATAATTTATTTCACTTTCACTTTTTAGTCTTTTATTGGGTTTATTTCCAAATAAAATATTATTATTATCCAGTATATTGGTGCAAAGACTCCTCACTCGGTGTGAAGGGATCCCAAATGTATGCAGATCCATGCTATAGGAGGAGCTAGTATTTCAAGGAGTAGGTTGTCAAGTGTTCATATAAGGGAGCATCTCAGCCCTTTTTGTTGCTGTACTGAGCTAGAATAAGCTCAAGGTTACTGAATTTATGGATTTCTAGGGTAGAAAGAGTGAGCATTATTTTGGAATTGAGTGATTGAAGTACTCAGCAGGAGATCCAAAATAGGGACAATCTCATTTTAAACAGTGGCATTCTTCAGAATGCCAGCCCCAACATATGTACACCAGTGCTTGAGTAAAAATAAAACCAAAAGACTGGCTGGTTTTGAAAGGCTGGAGTTGCTATTCATTATGGACAGTAAATTGTTAAAGATGTAATTTTGAGTAAACTAAGCACAACTTTGGAACTAAGCACTTTTTGAGGGACTGAGAATAATTTTAGGGTCCTGATGGCTATCCTGTCCAAAAGTAAGAAATTCTGTGTGTAATTAAACAATTCATAGGAAATGAGAAACTTGAATTCCAGTAAACTAGAAATTGAAGCACTTAATCTCCCTCCAAATCTAGCCAGGCATCTAGATTTACTTGCTATTCCTACAAATGACCAAATTTCTGGCTTCAAACTGGTACCATCTGGTACCAATGTGAAGTTATTTCCCAATGAGACATAAATTCAGCTCTTCACACACAGCCTTCTTTTTTGTCTAAAAGTTTGCGTATACTGCTTGCCTTTTGGGTAAATTAGTGAACTACTTTATTTTTAAAAATTGTTCTGATCACCATTTTCCTCCAGGTAGATAATTCAAAAATAAGAGCTTTTGAAACCATCAGGCTTCACATCTGCATGTCTCTCGAGTGCCTGGTCGATTGGAAATGGTGATGAGCAGAAGCCATTGAAAAATGAATGCTCAGCATCAAAAGCAGGTTATTGATAGGATTCAGTTCTTTGTTTAGTCCTAAGCCTCACCTGTGCAGGTTGGTTTTGTCTGCAGTAATGGAAGTGTTCCATACATACACACACACACACATATATATTAGACTATATAGGCAAAAATATTCAAATTGATAAGAAGTCAAATAGGGTACAAGATACATATAACTTTTGCCCCCAGTGAAGGCTGTCTAAATACAGATTTGACTGATATAACCACCACAGATCCAGCACACACAGTGCTCAGACGCTTTCGAGAGGAATTTATTATCTAATTGAACCTTCAAAATCTTTAAAGTTGCTGATGCTCTTTAGTTGTATTTATTTAGTCCTTTGAAGTAATAAGATATGTTTTATCCAAAACTTTAGGACACTTTTACAATAGCTAAAAGATCTTGTAATTAATGACAATTGATGTTGCCTAATATAGATGATAGATCTCTGTCATTGAACATGTGGAAAACTGAATAAAATAATCCTAATCCCTTCTTAATCTTCCTCATCACAAAGTGCCTGGGGACAGTGTCTTTGAAGGTCAAGGAGCGCCATCTCCGTTGTATGCAGGAGTGCAAAAAAAAAGATAAACCCAACCTGCAGGTCCTCCAGCAGAGAATGTCCTTACACATACTCTGATGCTTCACATTGCCCTTCACAAAACTTTTCTCTGGGAAAAGTACTGTTCACTAAGCTTTGAATGGTTCAGGTGTTTTAAGACATTTTTGAGTCATCCATCAGACTATTTTCCTTGCTGGTTCTTAGAGTTTAACAAAATGTGTATTTTTAAAGATACTATGAACTCAGTTTGCCTTTCATGTTCTCTACACTTGTAATAAGGTACATATCTTTTCTTGAATTGTACTTTTCACAATTCCATAGGCATCTATTAAAATGCATACTACTCACTCTGCTCATCTGCAATAAGCCTATTCACTTGCCTGCACAGAAGCACCGTCTGAAAAAAAGTGGGAGAAAAAAAGACAAATTATTAAATTTCACATTACATGGTGTTCAAAACACTCATTTGTGCAGGGTACATTATGCAAATACTTCACTTAGGTATGTACTTAAGTACTTCTTTAATCAGAGTCTGTAAATGAGTAGAGCCAACACTGGGAGTATGAATTATAAGTAATAATCAGTCAAAATCCTTAATAAAATCATCCTGTGCTTTAACAACAAATTTGCACTTCTTCCTGTATCACAGCATATTCTCACATTGTAAGCACTGCAGCAACTCAGCACTGAGCCATTTCAAACACATCCTTGCCTTTTATAAAGCTTGCTTTTATTTTTCCTGAAAAATTGCTTGCAGGCAGAAACTGTCAGTCTTTGCATAGATGCTTTTTTCATTGTTGCTATGCAAAAAGCATGATGCCACATCTATATCAAAATTAAGAAAAATGAAGTCCTGCTGGACTAAATTTATTTTTGGGGAAAGATACATCTGTGGACAAAAATTGCACAAGCCAAATTGTTCTTTCCAGCACACTAAGTAAATCAGCAGAGACAAAATTTTGCCGATACTAAATGGGCATGACTGGCTTAAACTGGAGACAGTGAATATCTTAAATCATCTCTTTTTTTGGTTGCAAATTTGGTTAATTTACTTTTAAGCTATGTTCCAATATAAGATTTATTACTACTATCTTGTAATATACACATATTAAAAAGTTGATTTTCTTATATCCTGCCAGTCATATGATCCTAGTGCCATTTAGCACCACTATGTGGTTAGTGCTATAATCACTTCTCTGCCTCACAAAAGGGAAGAACAATGTCCATAAAAAGAGAGAGGAATGTCTCGCTTTAGGATAGTGCTGCATATGTGCAGTACTTTATAAGCGTAAAAAAAAATATTAGTGTATTAGGCACAGAATGAACCTCTCTGAATGAACCTCTCTCAGTCTTTTTCAGGTTTTACCTGTGTACAGTGTGTGCTGTCCTTCCTTGCTTCAGCAAACTGTGAGCGACCAACAAGAAGTAGGATGACAAAGGCAGGAGTGCGGTGGCCCTAGATGGGACACTGAGCACTTCCCCAGGGACTGAAGGATTAACTTCAGCCTTGGGCAAGCTCCTGATTTTATCAAAACTGATAAGAAACCTCAATAACCACATTAAAAAGGAAAAAAAAAATCCCTTGTTCTCACTGTGCCCTGAGCGTTAGTGAATGTTTGACACCACATTTATTAAACTAAAGATGAATTATAGGTGTAGGTCCAGTGCATGCAGAAGCATCTTGACTGCCTCAGCAGGAGCTAATCCGGAAGAGAGGCAGTGATGCTGGCTCAGACCTTACGAGCATGAGCACAGTGCCATTAAAATCTTGGAAGAAACCTGCTTCCTAGATTTTGCTTCCTGGGCACATTGTGGCATGGTCCCCTGCTGCCGCACTGTCCTGCATGAACCTTCCAGCATTCAAATATTCAACCTCCTTATTTTCGTTTCTTAACTGTGCAGTCAGTGCTTGATTGGCCATGAATATCCACTAGTTAGACTAAGAGGTTTTTCAGATTTCCCTTCCAATCTATGCTCCTAAATGGAGCTTTAAAGGCAAAGAGTGTGTGACATAGCCTACTGGCTTTCACTAGGCCATACTCTACTGGCTGTGATTTAAAAATTGTTCTTCCTCTCTATAGAAATCTATTTACATTTTTCCAGTATATTTAATATTGCATCTTTACTACATAATATATAGTGCTTACATTATCATGTTCCTGCTTTGTCTTACTTTCCTCTGCCCTCTCCCACTGCTTGAAAAACAAACTACTCCCTCTCTTGAAAAAAAAAGATACATTACAGTGGCAAAGTACAAAGTTCTTTTTTTTTTCTTTTTTTCTTTTTTTTTTCCATGTAAGAATATAGACATTTCCTTAGATTTACCAGGTTAATTCACAGAATCACAGAACTAAGTTTAGAAGGTACCTCTGGAGACCACCTGGTCCAAAGCCCCTGCTCTAGCAGAGTCATCTAGAGCAGGTTGCAGGACTGTGTCCTGTCAGGTTCAAAAATCTTCAGGGATGGAAACTCTGCAACCTCTGTCATCAACCTGCTGCAGTGCTCAGCCACCCTCACGGTGAAAATATGTTTACTCATGTTCAGCTGGAAATTCCTGTGATTCAGTTTGTGCCTGTTGCCAGGCTTCATAGGATGCTCCCATCCTATCACTGGCCACCGAGAACAGTCTGGCCCCATCTTACACCCTCCTTATGAAGCCTGGTAGACACTCCTTGAGATCCAAGCTACAAATNCATGTTCAGGTGGAAATTCCTGTGATTCAGTTTGTGTCTGTTGCCAGGCTTCATAAGGAGGGTGTAAGATGGGGCCTATCCTATCACTGGCCACCGAGAACAATCTGGCCCCATCTTACACCCTCCTTATGAAGCCTGGTAGACACTCCTTGAGATCCAAGCTACAAATTTCCAAGCAAAACTGTGTGTATACCTCCCACCTTGGGAATATCAAGTATCTCTTATTCCCAAAGTGCCTCTTTCCACTCTTCTTTGCTCTTCTTGCTCACAAAGAAAATAAACATCCAGTACATTTAATTTTTTGCTTTCACTCAAGGCAACCTCTCTTGCCCCTCTTCAAACTACTCTTGTTTTCTGATGGCATTAGCAAATAGCAATTCCGTCCAAAAGTCATGTCCCATGACAGTCCCATAGCAAAATATGGCTCTTCCCCTGTTGTACATTTGGATCATGAATATTTTTATCATTAACAATATTGCTGCATTTGTTATGTGTGCATAAAAAAATAAGAAATATCTGGAGTTTCTAGTGTAGGCCTCTCTGTGAAGAAGAATAAGCCAACAGTGTAGCTATTTTCCCATTCTTTTCATACTTCTCATCAGAAGAATGAAATGATATAATGAAACTATCATTATATCTTACCACCTTTTTTCTGATTCAGTTATTTAGTTTTTATTAAGGGTAGGTATGTATGTTCATATATATAAATATCAACTTAGATATAGATAAATCTCTATATATCAGCATTTTTTGATTCTGTCTTGAATAAAAGGGACACAGCAATATTTCAAAATATATTTATTTCCAAATGTAAGCTGTTTATGTGCTTTCTGAATCATACTGAATAAACCAGCTCATGGTGCCTCCTGAGTTGCAAGATAAAGTGATGTGTCATTATGCATTATTTGATTTGGGGATTTGTAAAACGCCCTTGCTACACACAGCTGTGCACATGCTGATAGTGCTTTACTATGCATTTATATAGAGAAGTTTATATCCACAACATAGAAAAGGCTGATAAGAACTGGTAGGGGAGCTAAGTACATCTACTCGGACACTGACACCTAGAATATCAATTAGGAATGCTCCTGTAATAGCTAAATAGTCCATGGTTAATAAAAAAGTTCCTTAGTATTAGCAAAGCTGCTGTTTGCTCTGTAAAAACATTGAAATTTAATACAATTATTTGAATCTTATTTGAACCTTTTTGAATATAATTATTTTTAATAGGAAGAATAAATATTTTTATTGATTAATTAAAAAAAACTTTATGAAGTCATCCTCCATTGGAATCTGATTAAGATCTTAATTCTACTTAAGGTCTGAACTGAAAGAACTTTCAATAATCTTACAGATTCTTTTAAAGAGCTGACTACTCTACCTAACATTTAGTTGTTCCCTAGCATTGGTACAGTTAGCAGTACTCAGGTTTTAAAGGAAAATGGGATTGAGCAGCATCAGACTTTTACCCCGTAGCAGCAAAAAACGTAAAAAAATAAAACAAAGCAAAACAAAATTTTATCAGCTAAAACATTGTGTGGACCACTCTTTTCCTTCACAGATCTGAGTAGTATCTGAGTGGTATTTGTAAAGTTATACAAGAAAATGGTGTTCCGTGGTTGTTAAAACTAAAAAGCTGAAAGGTCTTGTCTGAGAGCCCATTAGACTTTCATTTTTCTATTTTCAGGTGGACCCCAGACATACCAAATGAATGCCAAAATCTGAGACTGTCGATATCTGCATGGCTTAACTGTGTAGATTTACTGTTTGCAACTTTTCTGGGCTATCCACATATGTTTTGGCTGCAGTTTAGCCTCACGCATCTAAAGACTAACTTCCTCTGCGTCGTGGGAGGTTGTCTCTGCTTACTTGCTCTGAAGAGGGGTCAGAGCATTCAGCCTGTCTTGTCTTATTTAGAGCGTTATCTGTTCTGTGCATTGTCTGCATGTTGTTTAACCTCTCACTGTGTTTATCACCACCACCGTGGAAGGACAGCGAAAGGAAATGTGTTTCTCTGAGCTGGCAGTAAGAAAATATCTTCCTCTGTTAGTTTCAAAGTAACCTTTCAAAAATATACCATACTGCAAAATGTCCCCCATAATATGTGGGAGAAAACTAATTCAGTGCAGCATCTAGCTTCTGGGTGGCCATATCCTAAAATGTGCCAACTTGAGCACAACGATGTACAGAATTGGAAGAAATTTTGCTCCTTTCTTTGCCTCCCCATAGAGGACTCCTTTCCCCTTGTATCATGAAATCTGTGTACCAGACGCTGACCATGGTCAGGTACTGCTGCCTTTAAGAGTTGTTCCGTGGAGGAGCTTTCAAGGACTCTCGTACATTGTACAACTGAATATACTACAGCCCCTCAGACTGATGCAAAATGCAAGTTCCTCCACGTCCGCCGTGTTTCTGCATGCAGATTCAGGTTTATCTGTTTTTTGCTTGGGGGGGGGAGATGTTCGTCACAGATGCAACGTGTGCATTCACGTCGTGTTGCCTGACACACAGCGTGATGTGATGAGTGAACTCCGAGTGGGCCCATGCACATATGGACCAGCTCATTAGTTACCATTTTGGTGAAAACTTGACTGCTGCTGCAAAACTGTAGACAACTGTATACCTTTGGGGGGTTGGTCTGCCCACCCTGGCAGTCAGCTACGACACAGATGCAATAAGTTTAGGGAAATATGTTTTGTTAACGTTCTTTAAAACTAAAACGGCTTCATTTGCATTCCTTAAAACTTCAGGTCCAGTCATGAAACTGCAACTCTTAATGGCTTTTACTGGGAATTCTGTGTGCAGAAGACTGGTTGCATGTGACTGTGGATTAGTTACTAGATTTTCAAGACTGAGTATTTTCATGGCATGTAGATGGATGTCTAATTTTAAATCTCCAGCTCAGAAAAGACTATCCATGTAGTCTATAAAAATTATAATGTCTTTTGTAAGGATTTAAGACTATTATACTAGCTGTTCAACTAATGTAAATCAAGGTAACTCCATTGATTTTAATGGAACTACTCCAATTTACACCAGCCAGGCATCTGGCCAATTATGTCCTGTTGTGATAAGGACAGAAAATGACATAATTTAAATCTATGCTAGCTGTGAGAAATGACTGGAAACATTGAGGTAATGATGGTTAGGAGAAAAAAATTGAGCAATATTAACCTATTCTTGCTCCTGTGATAATGATGTACTTCTTTCCAGGTAGCACATGCATCCTTTCCAGTCAGAAAATTTCTAACTCGACAATTATAAACAGAACCACTAGGTGCCAGTATTACCCAGCCATCAGGAAAAAAATGCTTCAGTAACATTAAAAAAACATGAACGCCATGCAGCTAAAACCTTTAACTGAAAATAAAGCTTCTCTGTCATTTCAACTAAATATGACTGCATTAAGGTTTAGAGCTGATTACTTTTGTAAAACCAAAGACACTAAACTGATGTTCATTGACAGAAATCCTGAGCAAAACAATCCCATTGCAGAATGCATTTCCATCAGAAAGAAGGATAGATGCACAAAAGCTGTTCTGTTGTCTTCAAGACTGTATGAATTACAGCTGGGATCGTAAGGCAGTGTCTAAGTCTATGTTTGCAAAATACATGATATTCATATATGCTGCATGAATGAGATTTCCTCTTTAAAGATAGCAGTTTTACAGGAAAACATTGATTCAAATGAGATTTGAATTCATATTTAGAGCTGCACCTGAAATTTGGTTTGCCTCCTTATTATACATCATTGGTATATAGCTTCATCTGGGCTCATTTCCATCACTGGTGTGTTTCTTTGAAAGCTTTCCCTGCTAAAAGAAGTAAAAATCTTCTGTTTAAGGAACCAGATTAACTGGAAGTGGCTGAACATGCTGCAGACACAGGGGAGCTGAGAAAGCATTGCTCTGGCTAGCCTGCCCAAGCTTCATTTGCCAGGGAGGAATCTCACCCATTTAACTCCAGATATCTACAGCACAGCTGTCTGCAACCCTGTCAGTCATCCTGACTAGTTAATGTGGAGAAATAGTCAATTCCTGGGGGTGACTCGTCTGGCAGATTTCAGATAACCACTTTAGCAAGAGATGAACTACAGTCTAAAGAAAGATGTCTATTCCTCTCCAGTGGCCGCAGAAGAAGCTTAGATGATTAGCTCAGCTGCTGAAGTCTACACTGAAAACATCTTAAGCTATGTCAGTTTAATCCTGACAAACTGATTTTGCAGTGTTAATTTTTAGTCAGACCTGATATTTTGCTTTTGCTCTTTTTACAGCCATTAGACTTTGAAACAAAAAAGGCATACACCTTTAAGGTCGAGGCCTCCAATCTCCACCTTGACCATCGATTCCACTCTGTGGGTCCATTCAAAGACACCGCCACTGTGAAAATAAATGTGTTGGACATGGATGAGCCACCAGTGTTCAGCAAGCCTGTGTACACAATGGAGGTCTATGAGGATACTCCTGTGGGGACCATCATCGGTGCGGTGACAGCACAAGACCTTGATGCTGGCAGCAGTTCTGTAAGGTGAGGCTTGAGAAGGCTTTTTCTTCTGTCAGTAACTTTCACACAACTCAAACTCCTGCTGGGGTGAATATAGGCAGCAGAGAGCTTGGAAAGAGTATATAAAATGTTTCAATCTGGTTACCATAAGGGATAGCTCTTACTCTGTAAAAGTGTTGAAATGAGGTGCTAGTCTAGGTGATTATCTGGCAAAACGTGTAAAGTACTGACAGCTGAGGAGGATCTTGTAAGTTACCTTATACTGACATTACTTCAGATAACATGGGACTGAGGAAATAAAAATACAGATCTGTCTGGGGCCTCCATGAAAAACTGGTTGAAGGTGAAAAGGGAAATTGTACCTCCTACATCTCTATTACATATCACCAGGTGACAGTAAGTGTTAGTCCTTTCATACCAGCTGCTCCCTCTTCACATGTGGCAAATAATAAATGCTTTAATAAATAACTGCTATATCTGTGTTGGCCAAGGCTGTGGAGATGTGATTACAAGCAAACACTGCACTGCTCAGGACTTCAGGAGAAGTCCTGAGTGTAAACTCATATCAGCACAACCTCCCATTTACTGGTATAGCTTATTTTTTTGAAACAAAGTGGGAGGGCAGATGTTATACAAATGTAATATATGACTTTTGCTGATGTGTTTCCAATGACATTAGAAAAAAATGTGAACCAGACTCAGGTACCAATAAAGAAGCTCCTGTGCAGATTTAGTGTAAGATGTAAGGAATCATTACACATACTTCCAGTACCAATCCAGACTGGATCTATCTGACTTCAGGAAACATTTTTCACTCTAGACTGTCATGAACAATATATGAGGCAGTACAAAAGTCGTTAATCTTTAAATCAAATGGGAATATGATGGAACATGAAAATGTCACTACTGACTACCAAATACATACACAGTCATGCATATAAGCATTCAGAGTAAGTTTTCCAAATTAATCAATTCACTACAAAATTGATTTGGACTTTTTAACATAATCCATGTTTATTAAATATCTATATTTGGACTCAGTATTTGTATTCCCAAAATGTACAATAAAGTTGTTAGATGCTATGTTGTAATCATATTCAAAAATTGAATATGCAACAGACAATGAGTGCCTAACTCCTACTTCACCAGTGAAATTTACTGTTAATTGTTGTTTAATCCTAGTACTAGTTTTGTTTGCTGCATATTTTTAAATACACCCTTCATTATTTTCTAATACAAGAATATATTTGACCATGAATCCTTTCCAGACAGGATCAAAACATTCAGTAACAATGACTAAAACAGGAACCTTTTTGCTTGGTGGGGAGCCTATGAACATTATCCCCCTGGAGTCAATATTATGTTGAAAGCTCTACTGTCTCTTGTGACCATATAGCTAGCCCCTTAACCATATTGCTGAGCTGTTTCTCATATTGTTTGACTGTATAACCTGTCCTGTCCTCAGTGAAAATTCATATTTCACAAGCTATCTTAGGAGACTCCATGCTTTAGTTCCTGATCCTATATTTACATCTACACATGAAAATCTCCTGTTTTAAGATGAAGATGTCTCCATTCAGACTTTGCTGCAATACTGACTTTTAAGCTGGTTTGAGGTATTTGTGTTGACCCTGAAATCATCAGTTGCGAGTTTAAACGGTCCTTTACACATTGAGTCAAAAGATACAACTTTGACCACTAGCTTGGGGAACTTCTCTTGCAAACTGTATCTGTATACTGATTTATAAAATATCCTTGCATTTTAGCCTTGCTACTGTTTTCTGACCATGACCCTTGCAGTATCACAGAGGTACTTCCTGGGTCCGTTTTAAGGAATTGCAGCTGGTTTGTGTGCAGGAGAAAACACGGACTCTGTCCTGAAACAGGAGCGCTCCCAGAGGGACGCACTCCCTCCCAGAAGTCAGGCACACATCGAATTAATGGACTTTGGGGAGCGGTACAGTTGCTCTAAGGACAAGGACGGCTCCCATAAGCAAGCTGACGTGCTGAGAAGTTTGAGTCGGAAATCTGTCAGTAAAGCTGTAATACTTGTCATGGTCTGGTGTTGAAATATGTTTCGGTACTGAATCTCATCATTAGCTCACCTCATTTAAACTAATGATAGATTTGATTCTGCATGTTCAGCTTCGTCTCCAGCTCTTTGAGTTCAGCGGTAAGATTCTTACTTTACCAAGCTGCTATGTCTTGGAAGAATATATATTCAAATGTTCACTACTCCAAGGAAAAAAGAAAAAGGAAGTGCATGCAATGGTTAGTTATTTATGTAGTGTTCCGTCTTCCATGAGTTTTATACCCTCCAACTGAGACTGAAAGTCAGAGAAGTTAGAAAAGCATAAATTAGTTGGAAAGAGCTGTACATGATTACAACTTGCAAATGTACCTTACAGCAATTATGCTCTTTCAGCTGTTTAAATTCTAGGTTGTCTCACGGATGTAAATAATGGCTCCATCAAACCCATCATATTTTGCAGAAGAAATCTGAATATCTTCAAATGAAATAAGCCTTTAAACGGCCATGGAAAAGAAAGTATGTTCTTTGAGACAGCAGCTGATACAATTTACTGGGTGGTACGGTTTGAAATGCCTTTTTTCTATAGCAGTTTGGCCATTTTGATGCCTGTTACAACAACAAAAAATCAACAATATGCTAAAACAACAGAGACTGAGAAAAAGACAAATCTGCACTGTATGCGACAGGAGCGAAACTCTGGAGAGCATAGCAGTCTGAAACAGCTCACATTAAAGGAAGCAGCATTAGTCACAGGAACTTAATCCATTTTATCAGGCAAAAACATTAACTCTGTTAAGCTAGGCATAGCAGAAAGGGGAAGATAACAGCTAAGAGTGGAAACTAGATTCAGATGCTTAGAAAAAGAAAAATATATCACTAGAAGCCATTAAAAATGCTGCAGTTAATATTCTCTTCCTCTTTTCTCATTTTCCTATTGCGGGAACTAAGTTCCCATAGAAATTGTTTTTTAAAAGTTTGTTTTGTGGAACAATACTTGACAGAGATGTGGAAATGAAGGGACACAGAGCGCACATTCAGTAAGAAAGGGAAATTAAACACAAGGAGAAAAGGGGCTGCAGGTATTCAGCACCTGCAGGGGTGACTGATTTTGAAGCTGTTTTGGAACATTACCCCAGTGCACCTGATTTTCAAACTATGCTAAATCTAGAGTTTATGTCTCTTAGGAGAGCTATTTTGTCCATTCCTATTTTCTTCACAGTGCTGCAGGAGATGCTCAGCATAAATGTTAAACTGTGGTCCTATGTGCTTTGTGGCCATTAGAAGTCCCAAAGCGCATCTGAAGGAAGCAACGATCTCGTGTTCTTCTTGGATGCCTCTAGTTTATGATGGTTGTAAGCCATGCAGGAGAAGCACGCACCTGTACTCTAGTGTTCATGACAATGCATACAATTCATAAATACCAAGAGGATTTTCCTTTAAGCTCATCGCTTCTAGTGCAAGGTATTTTAGGACTTTTTCAAAATCACTCCCTAATTATGAGTTTTGGGACAGTGCAATCCAAATAAGAAGAAAGAAAATGTAAAATGGAAAGGCTGAGTTATTGGCAATGATTCCATGGAAAGTAAAGTTTATATAACACTGTGTGCAGCTGAACAATTTTTCATGGGTGCCTTAAAGCTGTCAAATTTCCTAGGAGATGATGGTATGGCATAGAGCATGAAAGGATTTTAGACTGATGTGAACTGCAGTTCTGACCCTGAATACAATGAGTCTCATGGTCAGTGCCACAACACTGCCCTTCAGATCTCCCCATGCTTGGCTCAGGAGCACTGCTGTATGAACCACAAGAACCACTCGGAGCAGGAAAGTTGTGGAGATTGCACATTATTCTCTGTCCAAGTCTCCAGTCATGAAACTGTGATATTAAAAACACAAAAATTTGGGTGTACTAGTCACAGGGCAAGCCTGTTCTCTAAATATTAGGGGCAAGTCAGTATTTCCTGCATGAAGCTCCAAAGGAGTGACCTTTTTTGCTTCTCAGTTAGTTCAGCATAGACTGGAAATCTTTATGGATAGGTTGTTTTTTGGTGTGTGCATTTTGGATTTTTTGTTTGTTTGTTTTCAGTGCAAAACTTTGTCATGCAAGAACAAAAAGTTACGCAATATACAAACACCAGCAAGATGAATTCACGTACGTACGTAACAAGAAACTGCTTGACCTTCCAATTCTATATTCTTCTTCGTGTATTTCTGTTTGTGTACAATGCTTTTTACAATTTTCTGTTTCTACAAAAAGAATAATCTCATTCTGTGACAACAACGCATAACTCAGATTATCAGAAAGATTTTGGACCGTTAGTTCCAGCACCCCAAGCCTCTCCACTTAATAGCTGAGCACATTAGCAGGGATGCTTTGCCAGTAGGTTTTGTGGACAGAAAAGGTGGTGGAATGCAGGAATTTGAGGTTCATTTTTGTTTGCTTTAATGAGCTGTACAGACTTTGTGCTATTCCTGCCTGTTTGTCTCTGTCCCAGTTCTATCTCCACGCCATCTCTTGTGTTTTAATGAAGTCCCAGTCTCCTCAACTACTTTTAAGACCTCCATGTCGAGTTCCAACTCATCCAGCCCAACTAGTTTGAAGTTCTGCACCAATACTCTCAGTTCCTGCTCCAAACCCCTTCCATCTTTTGCTCCCTCTATTAATTCATATATGAGACTTATCTTACAAATCCGAAACTCAGTCTAATACCAGTCTCCTATTCTGCTGACCATCATTCTCTCTCCTGTAGCTTTTTCCTTGCTTTTCTTCCTAACCTACATCCCACATCTTGATTAATTTCTAGCTCTACAGCCCTTCTTTCTTTTGATGCTGACCATCTTTTATGGTCAGTGGCTTGAGTATTTTTTTCTCCTTGTTCATTACTTTGATATGGTTTCTGGGACTCTAGAAACTGTATTTCTATTCCAAAGTTTTATCTGAATACCACGGGATATATTTGGCTGGTACACTTGCTACTCCCCCCCAATCTCGTTAGTTTCCTCTCTTATTTGGCTCAATGAACACTCAGCTACCACAACGACAAATGCATCTCTTTTCCACCCGATGGATAGGTAGAATGCTGGAAAAGATATAGAGCAATAAACTCCTATTTTCCTCCTCCTATTTAGGGTCCTCACTTGGGGTTCCCAGCTCCTCCTCTGTTTTCTTCTCTAGCTTCCTGACTTTGTCTCCATGACCTCAGTCAGTCAAATGTTCTGCTATATAGTCCTCTGCTCTTCAACTGATCCCTACATGACTTCACTTACAGATCTCCTGTTCCTGGGTTTGACTGGGATTGAATGGGATGGCTTCCTCTTCCTCACCTTTTTGGTTTTCAGGTGACTGCTCTTCAAACACACAGCACACAAAATATGCATCTTCTGAGTTTGAACTGTCTTTCAAAACAACTGTTCTATTGCAGCTTAATGAATTACTTCTCTATAGCAGAATGACAGCAATTGACTGTTTATCTATGCTCTACCTGTTGCAACTGCCAAGCAAGAAGTGTGTAAGAAATTTTTACCGTGATCCCAGTCATGGTAGTTTAAGTTAATATGCTTTGTTTCAAATTTGTAATGGATGAGGCATGCATGGCAAAGAGTTACCACAGCTCAGCTGACAGAAAGTTATATTAATTGAAGCACTGTGGCACCTCTATGCCAATGATCAGCTGGGAGGTGCTACAGGCAGCCACTGCAAGCAAAGTGCAGCTCTGTCCCTGTGCACTTCGGACTAAAGTGAAGAGAGCCACTTCACTGGGAACTAAAAATGCGCTGCCACTTACCAGAACTGTAACTGATGCTGCAGCGTATTTACTGGGAACAGATGTTTCAGAGACTTCAGCTGAAAAGCGCCGCTTTGTCCTGGTAGAGCACGTGCAGATGGGTTTTTCAGACTGCACAGGTTTTCATAGGATTGGCAGGAGCATAGAGCATAAGTGGATAGTCTCTGGCATGAGTCAGAAAGCCTGTGCTAGAAGGAAGCAGGATATTTCCAAATAAAAGATTGAATTTTTTCCTAGATTTACTCCTGGAAACAGTTAGCGGCTTGAAGTTTTCTTTCTAAGTATAGCAAAGGCAAAAGCAACTGAAAGCAAGGTTTTTAACAGACAAAAGCCAGTAACTTTTATTTCATATTTATATACAGTTATTCCTCAAATTACTGATGTTTCTGAAGTAAGTGATCTTCAGTTGGCGTACGCAACCATATCAGCCTATAAAATATCAGTCAAGAGTCTGACATTAAAATTATGTGCAGACCCAAAAAGTTCAGGAATTGCTTCTTTCAGTAAATACCCTGTTTGTGAGGGAAGTGGATGTTGAAAATCAAGAAGATTGCATTCAGCTCCAAGGCAGAAGAGAAGAACTTGGCAGGAAAAGCTTTTAAATTAATTGAAGACAGAGTGAGGGGAAAGGAGCAATATGACCATAATAGTTCTAGTTTACTTCACAACAGCCTATTATAATTGTACCACCTGGTGATGTGATTTTGCAAAGAGGGTTTGTGTCCCAGAGGCGCACACTGTCATCTTACTTTAGCTCAAATAATAGACTTCCCAATTTTAGATCAAGGGCTCTTATTCCAAATTTCTGCAGCAGTCGATTTTGCAAGCATTTCAAAAAGCTCAGTGAGATTGAAACAGTGGTTTAACAGTTGTGGACATACCACCTCAAACTGTGAATCTGTCTTGGCTTGACACTAAATGATTTATGAAGGGCCAAACTTAAACCAACTTCTAAGGAAAACTTATATGATGCTGTTAGGTGAGCAAAGTGGTTCACAAAGTCAAAACTGAAACTGTGCTTCTTAGTATGAAATTATGGTTCAATTGAAGATTTGATGTCCCTTTTCACAATAATAGCTATTTTAACATATGCAACTGAGATTCTAATTCCTTTCAATCTAAGTTTCTCCTGAGACTGAGAGATGAGTCTGTTTAGTTTAGAGAAGAGGAGACTAAGAGGGTATCTTACCAATGTGTACAAATACCTTAACAGAGGGCGTCAAGAGGAAGGGGTCAGACTATTTTCAGTGGTGGCCAGTGACAGGAGAAGAAGCAAAAGCCACAAACTGAAGCATCTGAATTTGAGGAATAACTTCACTGTGAAGGTGACAGAGCATTGGAACAGGTTGCTCAGAGAGGTTGTGGAGTCTTCTTTCCTGGAGAAATTCAGAACCCACTTGGATATGATTCTCTGCCGCATGCTCTACGTGTCCCTGCTTCAGCAGGGGGTTGGACTAGTGTATCTCCAAAGGTGCCTTCCAACCTCAACCATTCTGCAATTCTGTGTTTCTGTAACTTATACCACAAATAATGGCATGAATGTTTCTAAGATGCTCTCCTATATAGCAGATGTTTTTTGCTGTAGCAATCTGGAGTACATTCAAATGTTAAAGCATTTCAGAGGGAGCTAGAGAATAGAAACAGAGGAAGTAAAATGCAGCTTCACTCTCCATCTTATCACTTGGTGCCATGTGCCTCCATGTGCCTCAAAGTTTTCTTTTCTATGGGGCTGAACATGCAAAGGAGTGATCCACATTTGTCTTTTCCCTCTCAGCCTTCTTAAGGCTCCAGGGAATCCAGTTAAAATAATTTGCTTCCTAACTCTCTGTTCCCTATCAGCTCATTAATAGAGATACTGATATATGCCAATAGTTGTGGTGCTGGTAGAGAAAAAGTGCTGCACTACAACACCATCCAAGCAATACTGACTGTTGTTCAGCATGTAGCAAAGGGGTTATTTCCAATGTGCCTTGTACTGCTGCTCTTGGTCCAAATAACTGAGACATAATTAAACTACAGGGCAAAGCGTTCCCTCTCCCTGCTGTCTTGCAGTTCTGCCTGCTCAACGAGGCAGTAAAAATGATGTTAGAAATGAATGAAAACAATGCGTTTGCTGAAGGACAAGGGGTTGTGATAAGATACTTGACTCCCCATGAGAAATGCAAAGCATGACAGTGGAGCTGACGGAAGAGTTTGATAAGCAAATGAACAACAACTTTAAATAGTGAGGAGGAGGAAGCAATGGAATTAGCAGACAAGCAGAACTGGCAGCTTGGAAGGGCTGATAATTGAAGTGTGGCACATTTTATTTCCTCTATTGTCTAGGGTGTCTTACTGAAATTTGTATGTAAGATTTATAAGGCTTATGAAAAGTTTAAGAGCTTCTCTCTCTTGATTCTGATCCGTCATCAGATTCTGTGTGTCTGCAGCCACTGCTTTCCTGGCAATTAATTCTGCACAGTGTTTGATTTTCTCAAAAAGAGCAAAGTATAATTTGTTTGCATTGATATTACTT
This sequence comes from Crypturellus undulatus, assembly GCA_013389825.1. Classification (NCBI taxonomy): domain Eukaryota; kingdom Metazoa; phylum Chordata; class Aves; order Tinamiformes; family Tinamidae; genus Crypturellus; species Crypturellus undulatus. The sequence continues at coordinate 717,917 of VWPW01006153.1, forward strand.
ATTTCATATCAGATGATGGCAGCAGTGCTGACTGCTAAAATTACTAATCCTTCACCCTTCTGATTAAGAAATGCAGAAGTATGCAGGCCATACTATGCAGAACCCAGTTATATAGTGTGCAGAAGACTCAAAATGTGTTATTTTTTTCCTATGGAACATCTGCTGTTATGTGAAAGACATGAAGATGATAGGATGGGATAATCTGACAGAGAACTGTTTGTTCCTGCCCCCAACCTGTAGAAGTTTCACCTACCCTTCTCTAAAGCATCACTAGATAATGCACAGCATATGCAAGATTTTTCTGAAAAGACTGAAATAGGTGTCACAATACTATCAGTGTGAGAATATATCCTGCTGAATTCCTTTGGAAAGAGGGGCAGAATACATCAAATTAATTTGGCTTCTATCCTTAAAATGACCCCAAAATCTCTACTTTTAAAGCTGAAATATTTTAAAACACACACAAAAAAGCCACTTTTCCATTAAAGGACTAGTTTTTGCATTCAGCTACTGCAACAGCTTTATGTCAGTGCTAAGTACATTTGAAAAATCTTTACAAAATGATTTAAAGTGGTTATGTGAATGGAATGATAAAATAAAATCAAGAGGAATATTTTAAAATATTGGTAAATTGGGAAATAGTTTATTTTTAGATGTGAATGAACAATGTCCTTAATGGTAGAATACAAAGAGGAGTTTTTTGCTTCTTTAGTGTACCCTACACAAGCACTTCTGTTCACCTGTGAACAAATTAACCATTCTAAAGTAATGCCGCTAAACCCTTTTGCAGATACTCTTTCCTTTATTTTTGTGTTATTATAAGGCACTACTAAAGGCAGCTGCACCGGCTTGGACAAGCTAAATTGCCTTTTCCTTAAGGCATCTGGATATTATTACCTTTAGCTGCTTGATTTAAAACATATTCCCCAGGGGAGGTTATTGTATTCCTCAGTTTTGCAAGTTTAACTCCTCATTAACCCAATTTATGAAACCATTTAGTTAAGACACCAACTCAAACTTACCACCTTTTTTTTTCAAACTTGGCCATTTCATTTTAAAAAGAAATCACATTTGGGAGATTTGCAGGACTAATACAGCCGGGAAGGAGGCAAGGGTAGGAGACAGCCATTGCTCCAGGAAGGGCAGCAGCTGGAGTACGCTGGCTGTTTTTTTGTAAAGGCTTGACATACTGAATGACTGTGTGGGTTCCTTTCCACACTTCTCTTAGGGATGTTTTTGTTTTGCTTTGCTCCATGGCTTGTATTCCACTTCAAATAGTTAATCTTGAAGGTATAGACTACAACGTATCTGTATGGGTGGGTTTCTCTTGGGATGGCAGTGGTACAATAGGAGTACACAAAGGATAAAATCTGACCACAAACTAGTCAGGGGTTTCTATGGTTTGACCTCTACGGCACCAACAGCTTTCAGAAGATCCTTAGCACAGGTACACAGAGCTAATGCTCCCTTTAAGCTCAATAAATTATTTAAACAAACAGAAAAGCCTACCTTGCAGGATGACATCTGTCACTCTGGAATATTATTATAATTCCTGCACATTTTGGGGTTAAGGACAAGAAAATATTACAGTGAAACTTCCTGTGTTATTTTAGAATTATGTACATTGCAGACTTCTACTAACTCATATTGACTATGACTGTGTCAGATTATGTTTTTTATGTCTTAGATAAGTTTGGGCCTACTTCCTTTAAGTAAGATGATTTCCATATGGAAAAGGCACATAAAACAAGTTCATTTCTTGTAATCTATTTTTGTCTGTTTTTTAATAATTGTAATCTCAAAAAACTTTCATAACTAAATTTTAAAATACTTGAAGCTGCACCTTGGAGCACATTTGTAACTCAGTATGAGTAACGAGAGGACATTCTTTCCTGTTATGGATCATAGCATTACAGAGACTGATAAGATTATTTAGTCCATCTTTCAGGAAATACAGGGATTTTGTTGTTGTTGTGGTTTTTGTACCCTACATTCTCCATTGTTTTTTCCAGCTTAGCTTCGTTGTGCCAAGTGACAGAACTCATATCATTTCTCTTTTATAGAGTGTAATATACATCACTGCCAGAAACATTTTGCAGCACAACATAAATTTTCCCTTTCTTAATTTCACCCCTCTGATCCTGTATGCTGAACAAAATAATATGTTTCCTTTCTTGGTGTTTAAGCCCTTCAGCTATCTGTAGAGTATGATCATTTCTCCCTTTTGCCATTGCTTATCCAAGCTGAACATATTTTAGCTCTTTTAATCTTTTCTTATAATTCAGGATGCCTAGACACAATACAATTTTTCTTTTGCTCTTTTGTAAACATCCTCCAGTTTGATGATATCTATTTAGTGATGTGGTGCCCAAGACAAAATACTGTTGTCTAGGTGCCATTGGCTAGGCACATAGCTAGATGCAAGGGTCTATGATTGTCCAACCACAGCACATGCTCATTGCTCATTCTCCTTTGGACATTCAAGTCTCCAGATCCCGCCTCATTTGCATTCTTTATGTCCGTCACCCCTCTTGACACTGCTGCTTTGCATGTTTCTTTCATCTATTTAATTATATATGTATTGGGATTACAAAAAAAATCCTGATTGATTTTTGAGCACACCTCTCAAATGAATCTTATTTTTTTATTTCAGATAAAAAGATAATATCTTCTAAATTTGTTTTAGGTTCCATCTGTTAATTTGATGTGATAGGTGATATTTAACTGTCCCAACTTTGAATTTCATTTACCTGTAGTTTATCTTAAAGGGAAGCCAAGTTAAACAACTTAAGGTCACAGAAACCCAAATAGTGATTATCACATTACTGTATCCTTTGACTTTATTTGCAACATTTCTCTCCCCCAAACCAGTGTTCTGACTCAGCAGGAGCCAAAGTAAAAAACATTGTTGTTTTCCAACAACAAACTGTGAGCCGAGCTCTTTTGTTAAGGATTAAAAATGTTTTCATAAAGCATGTCTATCATCAAACGTGTTATTTGTCCATCTCAAACCAAAGATATCAAGAAGATATTTTTTCAGGAAAAAACTCTTCTGCACAAAACCCCCAATAACCAGATACCATTACTCTTCAAATGATTAATTACTACCTATCCTGAGCTGCTCATGTTCTCAATGACTATTTTGCTTGTAGATACTCCTTGCAATCAACACAATAAATATAAAAGTAGCAAGATCACTTAAGTCTATTTCTTTAGGAGTTAGTCACTTAGCTGTATTTGAAGACCTTGGCTTAAGATCTGTTATTCTGTAAGACATAAAATTTAGCCTTCATTTACAAGAGAGAAATTACCAGAATTGTTTTACCTCACTCCTTTGCAAATCAGTATTGTTAATTCAGTATTGCTAATGTTGGCTTTTTGTTGTTGCTGCCATTCCTTCCCCTGCTATTCCCCATCCCAAGAAAAAAAAAAAAAAAGTGTTTCTGTAATTTATTTTATTCCCTTAATCATTTAATGTTCATAGCCCAGACTAGCTGATGTTCTTCATTAACATTTCATACGTATTTGCTCAACAACCAAATTTTCTTTAGCAGTTCCCACAAAGTGGTCAAACTAAAAAAGCTCCAGTGAGTAACACTAAGCAAAACATTTTAAAATACAGAGTAACATCAATGATCCAACCAGCACTGAAAAATTAATATTTATCTCATTCCTAGAAAAAAAAAGGTCCTTTTTATCCTGACAAGTCAAGAAGTTTCTTACATCTAAAGTGCTTTATTCCAGTGTTTAGGTTTAGCATCCTGTAGTTTGAGTAATGAGATGCTTTCTAAACTGAGGTGGGCAGCCAAATCCTTCAGAGAGTACACAGAGTTGGATTGGGAATTTGGGTTGGGGAGTTTCTTAGATTCAGAACTAATGAAATACATTTTTACCATCTGGGTCTGATTGAACTACAGTTTTGGTATAAGAATTGAAGTACATACAGGAATAGTCACACTGATAAAAGGCACAAATGATGTAGCACTGCATCAAATATAAAATCAATAGAATGGCTCCCTCTTTTTCTCTTTTTTTTCTCTTTTTTTCTCTTTTACTTTTTGATTTTGCTGGATACAATTACTCTTTTTTATTGGTCAATCAGTAAAATTAAACATTAAAATGAAAAGCAAATTAATATTACAGTTGTTCACTGAACTGGATGATTCCTTTCCTTTTTCAAGATGCTTCCAGTTGAATATGTCCTAACCTTTATGTCATTTTCTATTTGCTTGCTCACACTGTGGATATGCTCACAGCAGTAGCAAGTTTGGCCAGAGTGCCTGTAGCATAACATGGTCTGTAGGGGCATGATGGATGCTTTTGCCTTCCCTTTTGACAGTTGCCATCAGTGATAAAGGATGTTGAGCGCACCTTTTCTTCCCGGTTTCCTTACACTGCATGGTCTGGGCAGAGTTCCTCTTTTTATGCCCACTGGAGCTGCACCATACCTATCTTCTCTATTTTAGTAGTCCTTTTGTTCCACCTTTCTCTGTTTACCTCTGTCACATTTGGCCTGTCCAGTCTACCTTGAAACAATCCTATCTGTCCCTACAATGCAGACCTTTAATTTCATGGCTTCATTTGCCTGTTTATAGTATCAACTCCAAGCTTTAGGAATTGCATTTCTGGGACATACTCCATTTCAGATGGTCCCCCTTTGGCCATGTTATCAAGGGCCATATCTATTTACCTTTCAGAGACAGAAATAAGGAAAAATCTTTCAAGAATACTTTTTTCTCCAAAATTGTGAGTTTCCTGTGTCTCTAATAGGCAGTGGTATGCCTAGAGGAATCACAGGACTGTTCCTGCTTTTGTTCTTATTTTCTAGGAAGCATAAGTGTTTACAAATAAGGTATTGCACTTGCTATTTCTGCTGTTTTAATTATTTCCTGAGATCTTTCAGTCCAAGATGATATCAAAGCAGTCTGTCCTAGTCTTGGATGCCATGTTTCAGCACTGATGAGGGTAGCTGCTGGCTGCATGAAAGCACAAACGAGGATAAGTACGCTATGATACCTCTGTGCTGAGAGCGCTAACAGCTTGATATGACCAACCTTTCATGGTGCCACCACACAGCACCTGGCAAACCTTTTCTGGTGCCTCTTGTTCTTTGTTACTTTTACTTTCTCTACATTTGTCACATCTTCTTTCCTGAGAGTGACTTGAGCACTGGAACAATCCCAGCTACCACAGCCTCCCCTTAAGGCTTCCTTATGTTGCTCAAAAGCAGAAAACAAGATATTTAGGCTGGCACACCGAGGGCCAACATGGGGAACACAAACGCTCACTCTGAGTTTAGGCATCAATTTAAAGGAAAAGAAAGACTATGGTAATTTTAATATGGTAGTTATTAATTTTTATATGTTATAACTTGTTACACAATATCGCTGTTGCATTAGGCCAGCCTGCGTGACAGAACAACAAAAACAACCAGAACAACAGAACAACAAAACAACCACTGAAAAGAGGAAGGTGGGATGCTTGTTTGCAGCTGTTCTCATAAGTATGTTTTTAGGCAATACAGTATTTCCTTACCTCTTCCATGCTCCAAGCTATCATATAGATGCTCAGGAGGAGAGGAGCTTGAGCTGAGTGGCAATTTACTACCCCTATTTTTACTATGGGTATAGCATGTGGAGAGAGGATGAAGCGGGAAGATAGGGATGACTTTTAAGATAATGCTAAGGTAAAACCGGCCTGTTAACAATACTGGCATATAGTATCCATGTTGTGTAAGTGGATGAAGACTGAATTTTGAAGAACTGTATAGCCTGATAATGAATTTTTATTATATAGTTTAATTCACACTGATCCCATTTCCACTAATACCAAGAGGATTTCTGCCTTTATTTTCAGCAAAAATAACTGCTAGTATTGCAAAGTGATGTTTGAATTAGCTCCTGCAAATGCTTATGTCTAGGAGTAGGCTTACAGGGCTTGTGCATGAAACAAACCGCCTACATGAACGTTCACAGATAGAATATGAGATTCTGATCCTACAAGTAATTGTGCTTGAACTGAACTTTAAACACAACAGTGCATAAAATTGGTATAAATTATCTCTTCTCAAACTAAATATATGTATTTTGTAGTTTTAAAGTCTCCTGGTGAAGGAACATGAGTCTACTTCAGTCATCATTAAACTAAAATGGGAAAACTCCTATTTCCTGCATTGCCATTTGAATTAGATTATTTTTTGTCTTCACTGACTTACATTGCAGTGCGCAGAATACTTAGACAAAGCAAATCTTCCACAGGGGGAAGATAAGCAAAGTTCCTTTCTCATGTTTTGATTCTGTTTGTGTATGTATGGATACATATTCAATTTTGGAAGAAATTCTGATTTATTAAACAGGAAATGCCTGAAAGAGTAATTTCATTATTCCTGAAATTTTTACCTTGGGATATGAATATTTTTAACAAATGGCATATATATTTTAAAGAATTTTTTGTTCACCAGATTTTGAACAGTGAAAGTGAAATTATGAACCTAGGTAGTTAATGTCATCATATCCATGAAAATATGCCTGCTCAGCTATGTAAAATGATATATTCTGCCTTTACCATATGATTTATGAGGCTTCTCAAATAAAGCACTGTACTAGTTAGGAAGACTGGCAATTGATAAACTAACCTATTTCATCTTCATTGCTTATGATTTTTTTAAATGAAATTAGTGAAGAGCATAGCACCTTATTGGTGAATATTAGGTACTGAAGTTCTCTGGGATTATTAGCATTCTTGAATCTAAACCCAAGATATTTTATTCAGGGATATGCTGAAGGGATTGCATTCTTTTACAATAAAAATTGTGTCTAATAATGTATTGTTTAATGTGACGTTGCCTATCTGTATTTTCTGTAAGCTACACTAATGAGAGACAGAAATACTCTCTTTTCTTGTCACTGGTTTAGATGCAGTGAGGTGTCATATGCATGGTTCCCTGACCTCTATGATCTTTTAAATATACGTGTTGTTGTGGGCTGTTTTGTTCTTATTGCCTACTACTCACAAATGGCTTTCTCAGTTTCATCCTTTTTGGATTTTAAGAAACAGAATCTAGGTATGCAGGGACTGACAATGAAACAGAAATTAGTAGCTAGTGGCACTGCATCAGAAAAATTGTTATTCTGTTATAACCATCAAATGTGAAAATAGACTTTCAAATTCATTTGTATTTAAGGGAAATGATTGTGGAATAATTATCAGATTGCTTGTAAGCAGCCATATTATTAAGCAGATATATCTATTAAGTTCTTGATAGAAAAAAACAGCAAATAAATACACATTTCAAGTTTTGATTCTGTTCTGTGTTAGTAATTTTTAACAAAGAATCAGATGAGAATAAAAAAAAATAAATAAATTTGCCTTACTCTTCCTCTTTCCAGTGAGAGACGGTTGTTTTCCTAAAAGGCAAAGATCCCTTTATTGTTCTTATATTAGTGGGGAAATGACCAGACTCTTCTCTTTCCTGTGCTCCCCAGGCATTCCCTACATGAGGGATCCTTCGCTCTGGAAACAGAAAGCTGTTCCAAGAGTCCATACATTTCCCATAGAGCTTCCACAGGGGGAAGCCCAGTGAGCCTGTCTCTAAAAGACCAGTGAGCCTGTCTCCAGCTTATTTGGAGCTACAAATGAATGCAAAGAGTCCAGATGTGATCCGCCATAATCACTGTTTTGCACATCTTTTCTCTTTTTCCCTCCAAACCTATCATCTAGTGTTTTCCAAAGTGACTGGTATAAGCGATCAGGGTCGCAGAAGCCGTGTATCAACTTCTTCAGAGCTCAAAGATCTGAAATAAACTAAACACCAAAAAGAACTAAATCTTTTATCCTCTTTTCCCTTGAGCATTCCAGATCTCCAAAAAATAAATGAGCAAATCACTGTTTATTGTCTTCTCAAAGATGGCGATAGCTAAGGAGATAAAAATAACAACAGCTAGCTAGACTGTTGTTAAGTGTGTAATCATTGTACATTTGCATCTGTTTTGTTTAATATTTTTCACATGCAGGTACTTCATAGATTGGAAGAATGATGGGAACAGCTACTTTACAATAGATGCTACTGAAGGAACCATTGCTACTAATGAATTACTGGACAGAGAAAGCACAGCACAGTACAATTTCTCTATAATCGCAAGTAAAGTTAGTAAGTATGGCACAAATGGAATTAATATGCTAACATGGTGCTTTTTTTCAGAATTTAGTGTTTAGACAAAAATACACTGTGAAGAGTGCACATATTATGAAGAAATGATTTAAGTGTGCACAGTAAATATCATTTTGGCAAGACTCACTGTAAGGGAAAGTGTGATGTTCCAGCAGGTCTGTACAGTAAGGTTTAGGTTGTAGTCCTCATGTGGGCACAGTTCCCTCAGAAGCATGAAAGCATTTGATAGTATGAAAAGCAAGAGATCGGGCGTGAAATAGCAGCAAGATTTCAATGTAAACACCAAATTCAACCACTAACCTGTATGTGAAATATTTATAATTTGGCTATTCAACTGGTGCTATTACCTAACAATTCTACTTCCAAAAGAATTCTCTTCAGTTCTCATGTCATTTTATCCTTACAACACTGGAGACAGGAACTTTCTGTGCCATGGTATGGAAACTTTTCTATTCTTGTTTCTGGTTTTGTAATTTGCTTACGTTATAACTAGGTTAGTCAAGGAAGAGGTCTATCTGCTTTTTGAGAAAGGAAAAATGTAAACATTCCTTTGAATCTCAAAAAGTACATTAAAATTAACTCAATAGAACATGCTAATAATTGGAGAAACTAAATGGATCAACCCTTGTGCTTTCTCTATCCTTTTGATTTTCCTCTCTGCCCAAGACTTGTTTTGCCTAACCACTTGTTTTCTTTTCTCATACAATCTGCGGTTGTCTTGTTTGCTTCCTCCACACTCATCTTTTTGCCTTCTACAAAGCATTTTCCCTGGTGAGAACTCCCTCCTCTGCTGTGTTACGTTGCTGTAGCTTTCTTCATTGCCAACCTTCTGTGTAGCATCCCTCCTTCATGACACTGTCAAACAGAAACCTCCTAGGCGTATACTACCCTTTGAATAAAATTTCTTTGGTCATGCAAAGGTTACAGAAGTCTGTTAACATCCACTGGTGGAGGAGAACTCTTGCTGTACTCCCCATTTGTTATGGATGGTTTGTGTGTCTGGGAATGTAAGTTTATAATGCAGAGAGCTTGTTTTCCTCAATGATGTACTGCATTGAGTGCTCAATAAGTAATACATTCTGCTAACAGGAAGAGGGAGATTTTAGAAGCAGAAGGTATATATTATTTAAAATAAGAAAGAAAATCTCAGTTGTAGTTATCTCAGAAGGATACACAGCGTAACTCCCTAGAGGTTGAAAATATAATGAAGGGAAAGAAAAATGAGAATGTGACTTTTAGATTTAGCTTGGAGTACAGTAACAGAGGAAATGAAACTATCATCTCTAGTGATTGAGTATACAGAGTTACATATACATATATGAGAAAGTCCAGTAGAAGTATAATTGTTTTCCTGCGAAACAGAAAGGTAGATACGGTGTGGAGATCTCATGATGGCCTATGTTTTGGTAAAGTTTAACTATTTAGACTTATTGGTGGGTGATTTGAGATTTCAGATGGTGAACATTTGGTGAGCATTTGAGATTTGTAAAATTTTATGCAGTAAGGCAAAGGTTTTCATAAACTCTGTGTGAATATGTTTATTATCCCCAGGTAATTAAAGCCAACTAAAATCCTCCAGATTTACCTGTGCATCTGCACAGCACATACAGAATCTGCACCTTAGAAATATTAGTGTTTTATATGTGTATACCTCAAAACTTTTATATCTCAAGCATTATCCATACTACCGAAAACAATTGCCATACCTCCACTATACCTGTAATTGTTAATGCTTTGGAGAATTTGAGATATATTAACTGTCAAACCTTCATATATAGTTGTCCGACTCAGAGCTAGTACAGAAATAAATGCTGGGTTTGAGAAATGACACACCACACACAGTCAAAAAGAACAAAAAGGAGGGAACATCTGAAGAAAAAGTTAAAAAAAACCCCACACATTGGAAATGTTTTGGCTTTAAATGAAAATTACCATCTAATTGGTGCTGATGTGTGAACACTGAAAGTGCTATCTTATTTTAGAGTAACAATCAGTTAAATATTTTACTGTGCTTCCTTGACATATTCATGACTACCCAAGAGGCGTGGCCCTACACTGCAAACAGTTATGTAACCTTGACCAGAAAAGGAGAAATACTGTTATCTAAGGATTTTCAGAGATTGACCTCATCACTTCTAGAGAAACAAAATCAAAGCTATAATAGGCATATTAAATTCAGTAACTTAAAACTTTATTGCTAAAATACTTACTTGGCTTTCTCAAGTCATTACTTTCACCATGAGAGAGGAAAAATAAAAAACTTAAGAGAAAAGCACTATTTTAGACAGCTAAAGGCCATTTTGCAAATGATCTCTCTTTTTTTTTTTTTTTTTTTTTTTTTTCAAAAACAAAAAAGTATAAACACCAACTTTATCCCAGGCAAGCCAGAGGAAAAAAATATGTATACTGGCGTTGTCATCGTTACTCTGTATATGGAAAATGATGGTCATGAGTATGTTTGGGTAGACCAGCTGCCTGTGCCTTAGTCCTAAGGCTTTCTAGTCATTGTTCCCTGCAGTTCTTATATAGCTTCATAAGAAAACTCTCACAAATCAAAGGTGATGCTTATGTTACATTTTTTTCTCAAAGCAAATATTTCTGTCTTGTAGTGTTACGACTTCTGAGCAATCAAACTACCTTTCAAACTATAGCACAAGTGCCATGCAGCTTAGATAGCTGAGTATAACAGCAGGGAGTAGATAAATATAAATGTAGATATAAATGCTTTCATAGACTTTCAGACTATTTAGACAAGTTTATTGGTCTGACTTCTACTAGCACTAAAGCTCCAGAAGATATCATTTTTCAGGGGAAAACATTTTTAGTATGAAATAGAAAGGAATAGCCTTATTCTTATTAAAATGAACTTTGTTAGCATCCCCCATTGGAAGGAAAAAAAACAGTTTGAAAATTCTGATGTTTGGGAATAGCTATTGTAAATACTGTTATGTCCAGCATCCTCGTTCTGCATTTATTTGATAGGCGTACTAAGATAAGTATTCACTGAACTCCAGACTATGCTCCTTCATCCTTGTGTGCACCAGAGATTATATGATGCGGCCTGGGAACTTAAATAGAGGCAGAACTTGGACTGTTTGCAAGAACTTGGACTTGTTTAACTTAGAAATCTGCTTGCTGTACACCTGCCTCTGTCAATGTGTGGAAGGCCTGGTTATCCAGGAATAAAACAATATATGATGTAGCAACAGTAGCAACTAGTTGCCCCATAGGGCACTGGGCTATAGGATGTTGTTCTAGCACTGTTATGTAATGACCAAATCTGATTCTGTAACATTATCAATCACATGCTTTTTACTTCTAATCCTGAAGGAGTCAAGAAATCTAATTTAAGCTTAAACTGGGAATCAGTCTCTAAACTGCAGCACAACCCGCTCTTGAAAACATCTCAGAGTTTATCTGTGGTGGAGTGGTAGACATCCTACTGCCATGCCTAACACAACAACACGCCACAACTTGGTTATTGTCCTTGGTAGAGAAACCCAGGATAGAGTGGGCGGTGGATGAGTGTGCTGCGGGTGGCTGCGAGGATAACATGCAAGTGACAACATAGAAACACAGGCAGCAGAAAGATTCCTTACACCTCCATAGAAGTAGCAGGATCGTAAATAAGAGGTCAGATGTCACACAGGTTCTCCACACTCTTCAACTAACTCTTAAGAGTTAGTATCTTCTCAGAGTAAATCAACTGCCTAGCAGCCTGCATAGTTGCTCTTTCTGATCATCTTTGACCAGACATTATCTATTACTAGTAAATTAAACACGCCTAGGGTTTATCTCAAGCATTGAGGCCAGCTGGCACTGAACGTCTTATTTCTATACTATTACATACTCTTGCCAACGATCTTCCACCTTGTCTAGTTCTAGGCCCAAATTTTATGAATGCTAAAGAAACCTGAGCTGAAAACTCAAGATGGAGATTATCTTCTCCTGCATAACATATGTGGCATTTATGAATCACCAGTTCTCCATATTTGGTGTAATCAGCTGTCAGCATCTGCTTTCTCGTATATCTAGGACTTCACATGCTTCCATAGGTTATCAAAAATGTTTTAAATATTTCTCTGTTACTGTATTATCCGTGACCAAAATGATATTAATAGATCATTGAAAACAAGGTTGCCATTATCTTACATACAGGGAATTTGAGGAAAAGAGAAGATAAATTATTAGCCTCTATCATGCAGGCATAATTGAAAACTGAAACCTGTGTCTTAATTCCTAGGCTAATCATTTAACCATTTGTCTTCTATTTTGTGTAGTCTGGATTTAAAAAGCATGAGCAGATGTTTTCACTGACTCACTCATTGACAACAGTATGCAGGTCACTACAGAGCTGGTAGGGCTAAGATAGATTTGACTTTCAGACAAACAACAAACAAAACAGAAAATACAGGTCAAATTTGCAAAGCGGTATCTGACATGTAATTTTGCACTCTTGTTCACATCAGGTGTCACAGGTCTTTGTAACTCTGTATGGATTCAAAGGAGTATACAGTACTGATGCAGCCTTCCTTGTGTGCACAGTACTGTGCAATCTTCCTACTACGCTGTAGTAATCCTATATATTTTAATGTTTAACTTTTGCTGACCACTTTTCCAAGATAAAATCCTTGTAAAAATAGTTATCAGAAAGATTTTCTTATCTAATATCTCTTTCAAGAAATCACAGAAAGTAAAGCTGGTCATCCATGAAAAATAGATGTGAAAGCTATACACATATGCATGTTGTGATTCTGAGTGAAGGCAATAATGTCAAATCTTTCAATACCTTAATTTTATATATATATATAAGTATATATAAAAACTGAAAATATATATTTTTAGGATACTTTCAGAAATATGAACCAAGTAGATATTTTGTAGAAACTCATATTTTGAATTGATCAAGATCTGAATGTTATGTGTATGACACACCAATTTGAAATATATATATGTCCTTTCATCAGAAAGGCATTTTGTTACATATTTCTAAAAAAAGAAAGGAACATTTACAACTCTACTTCATATCAGTGTATTATTCTATAACATACTTGCAAGCATCCTGAACTCTTGTTGTTCGGTGTTATGCCTTAAAATGAATATATAAAAATTTGAGGAAAAAATAAGTTAATGTGTGTGTCAATTACTCTGCTCTTTGTAAAGAGCACTGCTGGCAGGTTAGTTGCAAGTTAGACTCTGTTTCTGACAGTAATTGTGAAAACCTCACCTACTGTTGGCTCATCTGACTTCTCTATTCAGAAACAGGGTCTTGTCCTGACTTGTAGTGACCAGAATAGACTCTTAGTATTTCCTTCCTTCCCATTAGTCACCAATTTAAACAAGGGATCTAGATTTCTTTTCCCTGTACCTAAAGAATCATTGCCAGAATCACTGTTATGCCAAATGCTGGTCTCATTCATATTGCATCTCTTGAAAAAAAAAATGCATTTATCAGTTCATAAGAAAAAGAAATAAATTGTTCAAAATTTCTACTCTGCTATCATGAAATTCTGTGTAGATACACTTTAGTCCTGGAAAGCAACCTTCCTCCCCTGCCATATCTGTTAAAACAGTACGAGTACAAACGTTTATTCAAATTTCAAAGTAAGTAGCTAATACAAAGAATTAAATATGTGTAAGAAGTTTAATTTATGTGTGAATCTCTGAGAAAGCTCTTCTTAGAGCTTGGTAGAATTAGAATTGGTAGAATTTCCAAGTCTGGTAGAATTACCAAATACTACCATTTCTACTCTTGCCACACTTCATAGTGGGAAACTACTGAACATCTAAGGATGACTGCATTGTGTCTGTAACTCTTTTAAAGGATAAATATGATAAATAATGATTATATAAATGTAATTATATATGCATATCTTATTTATGTATATAACATATACATAAAATATCTATATATAATTATATATTTTGTATATTTATATGCCAAACAGATAATCTTGTTAATCTTGTATATAAAATGCATCTAATGATTAAAATCTGTCAGCTTAGTAAATGATAGAGTATCTAGAATGAAGTATATTTTTTTTTAGCATTTCTTTTGCACATAAATATTTTCTACTTACGCAGTTAAATGAGTATTTGTTATAACATAGCTTGACGATCTAATAATGAGTAGAATGCCAGCATATATGTTTCATTGCTAAATTTGCCACTGACTCGCTGTATTTTAGCAAATCCTTGTGCCATTCCTTCTCTGTTACTTTCTCCATCTACAAAATGGGTATACTCCACCTACCTCCTCCATTATCATCTTGAAATGGTAAATAGGCAATAATAAATATTGATTTTCTGCTTTCCATAGTGGAACACAGAATTCCATTTTAATCACTGAAATTGCTTTCCATAGACTCCATTGAAAGTGATCTGATAAAGGTTTGCACCTATAATTATAAGTGCATCTGCTGCTTCTGTAAATTATGCTCTGTTAAACACAATCATGTTGATTGATCCCTTATTCCAGTAATGGATCAAGTCTGGTACAAAATTATAAGAAGTTTGCTTCTGGTTTCTCCTTTGTACAAATCAGAAATACATGGAAGTCAAGGATTTTTAGAAGTCACAGTACCAGGATCAAAAGAATTTATGACAGGTTATGGGCACTGGTGATGACAACAAACATAAATAGTATGGTTTAATGCTTTTCTCCTAAAAATCGTTTATAGGTAACCCACTATTAACCAGCAAAGTCAACGTTATAATAAATGTCCTGGATGTCAATGAGTTTCCTCCTGAAATTTCAGTTCCCTATGAGACCTCCGTGTGTGAAAACGCCAAACCGGGACAGGTATTTCAAATCTGCAATGCTTGCTACTTTGCCTTTTATTTTCTTATTACTTATAGAAATAGACATTTATTGGTTTGAAAAATGATGCCATGTATAGAATACTTTAAAAAAAAAATGCTTGTATGTCTATGTTTGTTAGAAATACTCACTTTTTGGAATTCTGGTTGTTGACCTTTATAGTCTGTTTATTTTGTTCTCCCAGAATATATGGGCCAGAGCCACCCTATAATGTGCAGGGAATAGCCTTAATAAGGAAAAAATCCTCGCTTTGAAGAGCTTTAAATTTAAGGAAAAAAAACAACAGTCAAGTGAGTAAATAGAGTAGAACAGACTTACTTTCATCTCTGCATCCTATCCTGAGCAATAGAACAAAAACTCCAAACAAACAAACAAAAAACACTGCAGCTAAAAGCTTGTTTTTATAAGCATATACCTAACATGAAAAGCCTCTTCTGGACTCAGAATGTCATCTTATATCATGATAGAGGGTACTATCAATAGAGAGCTCACAGCATCACAGAATGGTTGAGGTTGGAAGGGCATTGTTGGACTAGGTTGGAAGTCCTAGGTTGGACTAGGGTTGCCTGCTCCAGCAGGGACACCCAGAGCACATAGCACAGGGTGGCATCCAGGTGGGTTTGGAAGATCTCCAGAGAAGGAGACTCCACAGCCTCTCTGGGCAGCCTGTTCCAGGGCCCTGTCACTCTCACAATAAAAAAGTTCTTCCTCATATGGACATGAAACTTCCTCAGTTAGGAAAAACGTGTCCTAGAGGCTGTTGGCATATGAACTCTCTAAACAAAAAGTGGTACCACAGAGCAACAAGGCCAAACCACCATACATACTAGTCTTCATGATAAGGCTTGTAACTTCACATCTTCAGCATTATGAGCTACTACCGGCCATAGAATGAAGATATTCATCTTGCTGTGTAATCACTTTGCACATATGTAATAGAAAATCAGTGTATCTGAATCTTTTTATTATGGGTTTGCCGATGGCTCCCAAAGATACTCCTATCCCAGCTGTCTACTGAGGAACCTAATTTAACTTGTGGTTGACCCAGTACTTAGTAGTTTGCTACTAGCTAGTAATTACCAGTTTGTTAATAGTAGATAAGGGAGTCTTTTATTACAGGAAAGGCTCAGATAACTACTGAAGTATCAACAATTATAAATATTTAGACGTTCATTACATAGAAAATTATCTCCCTTTTAAAAAGATCAGTAGAAATCCCTACCATAAAACACTTTAAGTGCAGTGTGTTTACCAGAAATATAGCAGATACGACTCGGATTCAAAAGTTCTTGTCCCAGTACTTTTCATGGCTAGATGGTTCAACTCTTTTCATTCCAGGCTGTAATATTAGGATGCACTTTCGTAAATACTGCAGCATGTACTAGCAGTATTAGTAGTAGTACCAGATAAACAGAACTGTCTTTAACTAATCTATCAATCAGACTTGCAAGCAATCACAAGCATTAGTTACAAAGGACAAATATTGAATATTTCTGCAGTCCAGTGTATGGCAGTTTTTTTCTCATCTCCTTCAGATATGTCAGAGTGAGACCTTGCAGGACATTACTCATCTTCTGGAGATGGTAGCACTCGACTTACTGTCTCCACTTCCCAATACATTAGAGGAAAGAAAATAATCCAGCGGGATGATCACTCTTACTGTTTTTTTTTAGGATCACTTTTCACTTTTACAAAACTGTTCTTTTAGAAGAAGGAACTGACTGCAAGTTTAATTTTAATCTGATTTCAGGTAATACAGACTATCACTGCAGTAGACAAAGATTTGTCACCAGCTGGGCAAAGGTTTTCCTTCAGACTGTCACCTGAGGCATCCAACAAACCAAATTTCACAGTGCATGACTACAGAAGTAAGTTTTTTCCCATACCTTGCTTTCAGAACAGCAGGCTGGAGTTATAATGACAATTATGATTATTTCATGTTACAGTTGTGCCTATCAATGAAAAGCTTTTGTGAAATATTTTCAAACACAAAAGATTTCATATTTTTTTACAGTACTGTCAGAATGTGTCCAAACAGAAACCAGTAGTGCATTTTCATTATCTTCTACTCTGTCTGCTTGGTTCCTCGCAAAGGAGAAAGGGAAGAAGTTGGTTACATTGTACTATATCTTAAAGTGATATTTACCATTAAATTACCATCTGCCATTATAATTGGCAGAAATAATGGGAAGTTGAAGCTAGATGATCAAAAAATTAGATATAAAATTTTTCATATACCATGAATTCTCAAGCATAGCGACAAAAAACAAACTGAAGACGGAAACTAGTTCAATTAAAACTGTGACATATTCTTAGAGTATCAAAATCAAACAGAAAAAGAACAATTTATTTTTCAAAACTAAATATCACTGAATTTAACATGACCTACAATATTTGAGTTTTCCTTGCTACTCATTCACTACTCCTTGCTAATCTTGTCTGAGTCAATTAAAAAGAGAGTATAAGAACAGGTACCGGAAAGAAATGACAAAACATAATTTGTGGGAGCTCTGAACACATTCATGACTAATTACTGGATATGTACTGACTACAAACTACTTGGTTCATTTCTGTACTTTGTATGGATGAGAAAGTTTTTGTATTGCATTCAGGTACCTTTTAGGTTTAAAAGGAAATTAATTCATTAATAGACGTAGTCCTAAATACACTTGCAATCATAGTCTTTTGAACCATGATCTCAGATTATAACAAGGTTTTAATGAGAAAGGAAACTCTGAAAATCCTTCCTAGCCTAGTGCTCGTAATATATTTGTTTTTAGTTATGTTCTCTTTGAAATGTTAGCTGTCAAGCTGAACAAGATTTACTCACAAGAAACAAGATGATTTGATGCTCTGGAAAAAGATTTCTTTGCTATACTGCTCAGAATATAGCAGTTTCTGTAATGATAAAACAAGGTAATTACAGATACAGTGTAATCCCCTGAGTTTCAAAGATGGAATAGCTTCCTGTCATTTAAGGTGATACAAGAAACATGTAGATGAGTTTTAGTTAGGGAAACGATTTAGCAGGCATGGTGGTGATGAGTTTACGGTTGGACTTGATGATCTTGAATGTCTTTTTCAGCCATAGTGATTCTACAATTCTATGAAACTTAGAATGTGAACATAAGTACACCATAGTAAAAATCCTGTCAAAACTGTGCAATATTTTACAGACAATACAGCTGGTATCGAAACCAGGAGACACAGTTACAGCAGAAGGCAACAAGAGCTGCATCTTCTTCCAGTGGTGATAGAGGACAGTAGCTACCCCGTGCAGAGCAGCACAAACACGATGACTATCCGGGTGTGCAGGTGTGATGCTGACGGCACCATCCTGTCGTGCAACGTGGAAGCAATCTTCTTACCAGTAGGGCTGAGCACGGGCGCGCTCATCGCCATCCTGCTGTGCATTGTGATACTGCTAGGTTAGTGCTCGCAGCATCGTGTATAGTGTGAAACTGTAACTCACCTCTGGCTTAGCTCCTGTTGTCATTAGTTTCCTCTGTGGCTTAAAAATAGTCATTTAAAATACTTGACTATGGGAAATTTTGTGCTGCTTCTTCCTAGAAAAGCATGCCGAAGCACTAGCAATGAATGTGAATTTAGTAATGTTTATGTATTTCTTATTGGATAAAGATAACTAGCTTCCAGTCAAGTCTGAAATGCATTTTTTTTTCTGGAACAATGTTGATTATATACCAGTCTTGAAGAACTGATATCCATATACTTAAAATTACTAAGATGTACAAGTCCTGCTGACAGCAGCAGCAAAAGGCTTAGTAAGGGAATTTATTTAGTTCTTAATATTAACTTGAGAGAGATTAAGAAAAAAGAATGAGGAAATGAGAGAGGAGAGTGTATTTGTAGTGCATGCAGACTGTCACTGGGTAGACCATTGTAAAACTTAACAGGACCATTTCCATTTTAGGCAAGCATGAATTTCATAATGTCATCTGGATATATATTATATTTAAATCTTGTCTTAATTTCAGCATACCAAAGTTAATCGATACTCATGCACAGCTTTAATACAGTATATATAATATTATAAATTAAATAATAATATTATATACATATATATATAAGCTATATATATACAGCTATTTTGTAGTTTACATAGGCACCCTGTGGTCTGTGTAAGGCCAGTTGAGACTTACAAATGCTGGTCCATACCTTCTCTTGATAGTATTAGGCTTCTTAGACCCCAGGTCTACTGTTTATGTAGGCCTAAAGGGCAGACAAAAAGAGCTGTGGACTAGGAAACATATTGTATGAGTACGTATTTGTGATTGCTTAAATACACCAGAATAAGTTACTGAAGGCTCTCAGATTCATAAGGAGCTTCTGAGTAGCAGAATTAAAATTCTGAATTTCTGTGTAAAAGATATATATTGTGAAAAAATGTTGTTTCAAATCAAAATGGAACTACAAATATCCACACTTCTTATGGAGCTGAAATTAATAATAAATATACTCATTCAGTTCAGTTTTTTTGAAATAAAGTAACACAAATCGTCACATCTATCAGAATTCCCAGGAACCACCTTTTCACTTTTATGGGTTTCCTGAATAAAAGCAGTTCACAGTGAACCGGTCGCTGTCTAACTCCATTATGAAGCAATGCATCTTAGCTCATTGTCACAAGCACAGATATAAACACACTCATACAGACCTCTGACTTAAGGTAGGATTTTCAGGATATCTAAGCTCTCTGTTACAGAGTGAAGTGTCTAGAAGCCCCAAATACATGACTGCAGCAAAGTTGCCACCCTTGTATGCAGTAACTGGACTGGACTGCACTGTGTGAGCTAAGCAGCAGAGAGCCTGGTGCTCTTACTCCAATGTTCATTATTCTGGCAGTTTCTGGGGAAACAGAAATATTAGAAGAAGCCTGAATTTCCCTGAAATCTGCTAGGCAATTTGCATGCCTTCAGAAAAACTGTGTTTCTCTTTCCCTAATGTTTTGAAACAAATTATACTTTATTTCAATAAACAGCAATAATTCAAACAAAAATAATTATGTGAAAGAACTCCTTGCCAGCTCTGCTGCTCATTGATGCACCAGCTAAGGGAGATATTTTCATTTCTTGCTTTCCACAGAGCTCTAAACTGAATTAGCCAGATTGCGTTTGGAAGAGAGTGTTGGTCTTTTATTAATTCTGTTCATTCTAGTCAACCTGGTAATACTACCTAGAAAAACTAACTTATATTTAATGAAATCTCCAGTGAAGAGAAAAGAATGATATTTATTTTATATGCAATTTATCCTCCTTACTATTGCATTGATAATTTTGCTGTGGACTATCTTATTGAAGCCATTTCTACAAAAAAAAATAGACTCAATATGTAACAACTATCACAAGTTATTCTTAAATATACAAGCATGACCATAAATTTATAATCACTGGAACACTTCATTCATTATTGTGTTTCTCATCCTCAGCACTCAAAACATTACTATTTCTACAAGTCAGAGAATGTAATGTATCAAAATGCCAGTTTACTGCTTTTGCAGAGAGATGTTGCCTTCAGTAAAAGATAACTTCAAAGAAAAAAGACCGAAAAAAAAAAAAAAAAACATAAACCCATGGGAAACCCTTTCAGTTGTCATTCCAAATAAAATTGTCCTTAACAATTTGTATGACATAGATAGAATAATAAAATCCCACATCTGAGTTTGGAAATGATCTCTGGAGTCTGTCTAGTCTAAACCTCCGCACTAAAAGCAAAGGTCTAATACAACAGGTTGCCCAAGACATTGCCCAGTGAAGTTCTGAGTATCGCCAATGATGGAACCTATCTGATCAACCTGATCTAGTGCATTGGGTCACCCTTGAAGTAAAAATGTTTTTATGTATGAATGGAATTCCCTGTGTTTCAATTTATGCTCATTGCCTGAAAAAAGTATCGCCCTATTTATTCACACTAACAAGTTCTTAATCATTTTAATAACTCTTTGCTAAACTCATGCCATTATGTCCATGTCTCTCCTGTATTGGGGAGCCCAGCATCAGACACACCACTCCAGATATGGCCTCACCAAAGCTGAGCAGAGGTAAAAGGTCCCTTGACCTGCCAGCAATGATTTTGCGAATGCAGCACGGAATTGTTGGTGCACTGGTGATTCTGTTGGTTCAGAAGGACTGCCCAGGTCTTCTGCAAAGCCACTTGGCACCCAGCTTGAGCTGGTGTATGGGATTATTCTTCCCCTCAAGCAAGATTTGGCTTGAACTTCTTGTATGCTTCCTTTTTATATTTGAATTTAGTCCAGAGTTCCTTGTTCATCCATGCAGTTCACCTGATGCTGCTGCTTGATTTTCTGCTCATCAGGATGGGCCATTCTTGAACTTGGAGGATGTGCTCCTTGAAAATCAATAAGCTCTCCTGGACCCCTCTTCTGGATAGTGTCCCACATGATTCTTCCAAGCAGATCCTGAAGAGGCTAAAATCTGCTGTAAAAAAAGTTGGAGGCAGGATTGTTTTTCCTCTGAGGGACAATTTCAGTTTCCAAATTGTATTTTTCTCCTCAGTACTGTTTTGTGGTAATTAGGTTTGTTTTTTTTTTTCTCTGTTCTGCTATAAGACCTTTAAAAAAATCACATCTCTGAACTCACAATCATCTGAACTAAAAAGCTGAAGTCATGTCCAACCCTATTTTCTCATAAAGCAAGCTAGTAGGAAGATTATTTGTTGCTTCTTTCAATAGCACAGCTAGTAGTAAGGAAAGTTAGACTCATACATCAAATAGCACATATCTTTTCATTGACTAGAGTACTGTTATTAAAAAAAAAATGGAACATAGCTTCTAAAGGGAAAAAAAAGCCTTTGATTGCTTTCAACTTTCAAAGGATGTTATAATGATATGTCATAAGAGTAGTAAATTATTTCTGTGCATGTCTTAACTTAACTTTTCTCTCATTGCAGTCATTGTGGTACTGTATGTAGCACTCCGAAGGCAGAAGAAAAAGGATACCCTGATGACCTCTAAAGAAGACATCAGAGATAATGTGATCCATTATGATGATGAAGGAGGTGGAGAAGAGGACACCCAGGCTTTCGACATAGGTGCCCTGAGGAATCCCAAAGTGATTGAAGATAACAAAATACGCAGAGACATAAAACCAGATACCTTGCGCTTCCCGCGTCAGAGACCACCAGCGGAAGATAATACAGATATAAGAGATTTCATTAATCAAAGGCTGCACGAAAATGATGTGGATCCAGCTGCACCCCCTTATGACTCCTTGGCAACATATGCCTATGAAGGGAATGGATCTGTTGCAGAATCTCTCAGCTCTATAGATTCACTTACTACAGAGGCAGACCAGGATTATGACTATCTGAGTGACTGGGGACCTCGCTTTAAGATTTTGGCAGACATGTTTGGAGAAGAAGAAAGTTACAACCCTGACAAAGTCACTTAAGAAAAAAGACAAAGATGAAATAAGAAAAAACAAGTAAACCAACAACAAATTTAAAAGATAAACCTAAGCTTTATATTGGGACAAGACTCCTTTAGTTATAAAGGACAGCAATGTTTCCAGCAATGTACTACATTTATCATACTGTCAGTTTTGGTTTCATCTGCGAAGGAAAGATAAATCCTGTAATATACACAGGTTTTTGTTGTTGTTATTTTGTTACTTTGGAATTACACTGAGACAAGCTCAGGCCTACTAGGTACAGTTTACTGACATGGTTTAGAAAGAAGATAGCTTCCTGGCATCACAGTGGAAGAGTGGTAGCTTTTCGTAATTCCACTAAAGTGCCTATTGAAACTTTTATCATTTAAGTGGTAAAGAGTCTGCTGTGATGGTGTTACAAGACTGAATGGCAAATTGGACATAAAAGACATAAACTCTAAGACAAGAAGCAATAGCAACATGCTGACTTCTAATCATTTTAGAACAAAAATGAAGATAACTTCCTGGAGTATGTCTAATGATGACTACTATGGGGGTGGGGGGATGTGCTATGTGTTTTTTTTTTTTTTTTTTCTTAAAGACAAAACCAGTATGTCAACTTTCCATATTATTTCTTCTTCCAAAATTTCACTGCAAAATTAAATTTAAAATGCTATTGCTCACTTTGAAGATGTAAAGACCAAATTAAAAAGGGAAAAGACCTTAGCATACATCAATGAGTATTTAAAATGTTCATCGAAACAATGCATTTTTTTCAGAATAATAAAAAGATGAAAGCAGCTATTTCTTTACATGAAGAAAATTTCCTTTGACTCCCTCTCTTCATTTAAAATTAGACTATTATTAGAATATAAAATGGAGAGAGTTTTTTAAGGGTATTACTGTATTTTTAGCACAAAGTCATTTTCTTTCTTGTAAGTATCAATCAAAAAAAATGTAAGGAACACCACATCACTTTTCTTTGCAATTATATTGTTACTCTGTAGTTACTGTAGACATACATTTTATAGAGATAGTTATGTCAGTCTGTATGACTGATCATTTGCTACAGTCCAACATATCGTTGTATTTTGGTGCCAGACCCACATCAAACATTTCAGAGACCATTCTGAGGATGGAAACTGTATGAGTTTGTTTGACCAAAAACATTCACAGAGGCAGAAGAAAAATATGAAACAGTATATTTGTCCACACTTCCCGAACCTAACTGTTCATAAACACAGAATTGCAAGGCACAGGGTATTATGCTATGGGAGATCTCCTGCAAAACTATTTCATATTTCCTGACTTTTTCGGATGATCTAAAGCGTTTTGTAAAATGACAGTGCATATATCCTTATGCTGTCCTTTTGACTGCATTGCTATACAATTTGCTTGAGCTGTACTTGCCTTTAATGACACAGGCAAGGTCAGTCAGACCCTTTCATGAATCAAAAGTCTTTATTCACCTCAGGTCTACAACTTACCTTTTGTAACACTGAAAAATTAGTAATTACCAGGCATAGTTAACTCACAGACCTAATATTAACATTAGCAATGTTCCCTGTACTGATTTTTAAACATATAAAAATTGCAAAGTATAATGACACTCCCAAAAAGCTTTTAGAAAGGTATAAGATTTGATTTGTTCTGTACAATTGGGTACAGATATATCAGTGTGCCAATGGAATAAACACCTCTGTGCTCCAGCAGAGCATAGAAGAATAATCGCAGCAAATGCTAAAAAGAAAGGGTATTTTTTTTTGTTTCATCAGGAAAGGAACCCTGTGTGCTCTGAAAAGTGAACCAAAACCTCTCTTCTCACAGCACTGGAAAGCAGATGAATTGGTAGGGTCAGTTGGCATGCCAGCATACCGATTTTGGTGTGGAAGGGCATATTTTATTTTCATATAGTGTGGTGACATGGCAAATACAATTTTTTACTGCAGAGTGGGCCTAAGAAGAGGACTTTCTGGAAAATCAGGTGTTTTCTACCAGTTAGAACGCATTTTGATTCATGCAAAATTCACTCTTGCGGCAGCACCTAGCAGTGCTTCATCATGTGGTGAGGAAGAAATCAATTTCTCCCCTGCTGCCAAGGCTAAAATGAGCATCTTGCACTGCTCAGTCACAGAGGTCCAACTTTGTGGCCAAGTTATGCTGTTCTTAGTAACTGTTAAGCATATTTTTCACTAGCAAAATCAGCATTCCTGAAAGCAAAAATTGACTTTCTGACATTATGTGGCGTACTTGCTCCTGAGGAAGTTCGAGTGCCAGGACTCTAGCACAGGCTGGCATTTACTCTGAATAAGACAAGCTTTAGGGTTGGCTGACTTCCAAAATGGGTAGACAGGAACTGTGGTATGAAACATGTTATTATACACCATCCATATTTACCAGTGAGTTGTTGTATGCTAAATGAATACCAAACTGATTATCAAATGCATATTTTTGACATTTAAGAGGTTTGTAATTGAGATGTTTCTATCATATAATTAATAAACCTCCAGGAAGATTTCAAAAAAAGTAATTAATTGGTATGTAATCCCTGCTGTAATTGTTCCATGAAATCTTAATTAAATTTTTTTATTTAAGACCGCTTTTTAAAGAGTGATCAAACAATTTTAACTTAACATGGTGTTTTTGTAAACAGCTCTTTAGAACTACAGGAAAGGATTTTTTTTTTCCATTTACACATCATCTGGGATCCAGGAAATTTGTGTTTCATTCCATACTTTATCATGCTCTTTCTAACAGTTGCTGGTCGGATTTTTAAAACTTTATTTTTCAAAAGGTAATTAGATAAATATGATATTTACAAGATTTGAATATGTCAAAGTTTATGAGAATGACAGTGAATTGACAAGTTTTATCAGATACCTACTTGTATTGTTAGAAGTTCTATACCTTTGAAAAAACTCTGCAAATCCTTGCTCAATCTGGATTTCCTTGAAGTGAAACTCACTCTTTTTTCTCAATTTGAGATGGAAACTCACATTACTGGGGTGTTGGAGAAGTGCATAGGAAATGCTGAAAGGCGTAGAAGTCACAAGATGGTAAAACTGAGAAAAAAAATTTTGGTTTAAATTTCCAAACATAAGATTTTGTTGCACATATATCCATAAACCTATTATCTTAAATGTCTCCACAGTGTCTCCCTCAAATCATAAGATGTTCTGTAAAATGCATTCTGCACATGAAGATATTGAGGTACTTCATGTTTTAATTTAATTGGCTATGATGTCACTAGTGACACTGAAGTAAAAGTTTAAAGGTAAAAAAATTAGATAAAAGTAAGCCTGTGACAAAATCTTGCTGATAAGTTTATATGATGGATGTACAGAACAGATAAGTTTATATCAGAATTTTTGATGGAAATTTCAGGGAAGAAGGAAAAGGCCTTCTCTACTTCCTTGAGAAGCAGCTGCTTGTGTAATTACGAAAAAAAAAAAAGCCATTCTTAAACTGCACTTCACAAAGACCTGAAAATATAATTACTTACTTTATAAATTTGCTCTAAATTTTGCTGTTTGAGACAAAACACAGTTACTGAGCACTTACTCTGGGTTAAGAAAGTAGAGTTCATTATGGGCCAAAGAGCAGAACAGAATACTGACAGTGTTATTATTCTAGAGGGTGCCTTGAAAACATTCGTGGAATAAAGATAAAATGCCCATACCCAGATAAATACAACTGATCTTTCACACAAGTGAAAGGGATTGTTCTGCAGATGTTATATTGTTTTAGATTTAACTGCATTATCACTATGAAGTTCTAAAGGCTGTTGCTGAGAAATAAAAAAACTCTACTAAGTGAATTGAAAAATAAAATACAATAATCCACTGGTTTATAGGCATTTCGTATGGCACTAGTGACTAGTTTTCATTTGTTGAGATTGGATGTGAAAATTCTTTGCAATTATTATTAACCCATTAATGTTAATAACACAGATATTCCAATCCTGTGCATACAGAGAGATTTTTGAGCTTCATGAAAACAAATAATGAAATGATTCCTAGGAATAACCCTATTGAAGTGATATTTGGGTGTGAATAAAAATCAAATTTCTATTAACCCCTTCTCCAACCTTATATTTAAGCAAATCAATTTCTATAATAACATTTTTTTCTCTTCTTATTTAAATCAAGAACAACGCATGTTGTCACATTAGAAGGAATAGTTGCAATTTTGAGGAATGTTAAGATAAATTGTGGTTTTTTGCAGGTGTTACTTCATTTATGAAATTCCTGCATTTAATCTTAATTTGCAATGAAAATCTCCTCCAGATTTTTTTTATTTTACTTTTGTCACCATAAGGCCTGCCAAAACTACTCCTGTCCTAAATGCAAAGACAGTATAATAGCTTCTGTCTTAAATGCAAAGACAATATAATAGCTCCACAATGTCATTCTATAAAAAACTTTAAATATACTCTAATGGAGTGAAAAAAATGTTTATAATGTCTCTGTCTGTCTGAATATACATATTCATATACCCAAGATAATCCTTGCCTGAGTGGTTCTGGTCCACTGAGCAGCCATGGTGGAAAAAAGCTAGGCCTGTCTATAATGAAGCAATATTCTGAAATCAGTTTCTCTTTTTTTCTTTCTCTTTTGGTGGTAATGGTGGTGTCTTTTTGTTTGTTTGTTTATTTTTGGTAGGGACACTAATAGTAATGATCTTCAGCATATGAGAAGGTAGTGAAAATTTAGTATGTTCTGTTGAGCTGTAATACGATCAGATTATAGACACAAATTATAGAATGCTTTCAATTGTCCATATTGAATTCCATTAGGTAGTTGTCTTCTTTTCAGATAAAACCAAGGTGTAAGAGGAAGGTTGAAAGGAAAAGAAAAAATATGTTTTTCTGCTTATATTCAAGGATAATGGGCCTTAACATGAGCTCAACCTACTGCTTAGAGTTTTTAGGGTTGTTTTAAAAGTTATTTTAAAGTAACTTAAACTGTAAGAAGACAATAAAATTGGTGGATAAAATGGATTACATAAAAGTTCATTAAGAAAATATGCAAGTAAGGAGTCCTGCTTTGTGGCTATTAGATTATTGATGTGCAAGCTTTTAGCAAAAGCATTCACAGTCTGTAGGAACACTAAAGAAGATGAGGGAGACACACCACACAATTCTGTTACTGATGTAGAAATACACAGAACCTGCCATCTTGGCTTTTGTGATTACGGTACCAATTTAAAGCACTACTAGAGAGGTTTACCTCTGGCACCTGACAGAGAACACTGTCATTGTAAAACCTACATGAGACTTCATGTTGCAGTGGGGTGGGGATCATGTTTTGTGACCTAGAATATAAATTAAGGACATTAAACTGATGAGGGATGACCAGTTCATGCTGTTGATCTCAACTTATACAGACTTTCAACGCTCAAAATGTTTTCATAGAGAAACTGAAGAAATCAAGGAGGTCCAGGCTATATAAGTGCTCAGCGGGATGGATTGAAACCTGCTAAGCTCAGTGTATGGATCATTAGCACAAAGTTCACTGGAGGCCAGTCACTTGAGATGTCCTCCTGGTGTCAGTAATGGAGCCGATACTCCTTAACATCTATATTAGTAACCTGGATGATGGAACTAAGTAATATCTCAGAAAGTCTGCAGGTGATTGATAGAAAACAGGAGAGGCTGATACATCCTATGGTTATGCTTCTATTCACTTGGACCATAGCAGTATGGAGAAATGGGCTGACAGGAACTTCACAGAGTTCAACAAAGGGATTGCCAAATCTTGCTTGAAGTGAGGCATAATCCTCTCCACCAGCCCAGGTTGCTAACTGGCTGGAGATCAGCTTTGCTGAAGACAACCTGGGTGGTCCTTGTGGACAAAAAAATGACTGTGAGCCAGCAATGAGTTCTTGAAGGCCAACAGCATCCTGTGCTGCATTAGGAAGATCATTGCCAGCAGCTCCTTCACTTCTGCTTGGAATGCTGTGTCTGGAGCTGATTTCCCAAATGCAAGAAAGACATGAAGACAATGGAGCAAGTCCAGCAGTAGGCCACAAAGACGATCGAGGGTCTGTTGCATCTCTCATAGGAGAAGAAAGCTGGGACTCTTTGGCCTAAAGAAGAGAAAACTCAGCGGGGTCTTATCCATGTGTATAAATAACTGACCCTAAAAAGGAGGGTTTAAAGAAGTCAAAGGGAAAGTCTTTTCAGTGGTGCCCATTACCACAAAAAAAGGCAATGAGGACACATGGCAACATACGAAATTCAAATTATGTGCAGCAAAAAAACCTTATTTTGCAAGGATTACCCAATACACTGAAACATGTTGCCCAGAAAGGCTTTAGAGTCTCCATCCTTGGAGATATTCAAAATCTGCTACACGTTGCCTTGGCGACCTGCTGTATTTGGCCCTACTTTCAGCAGCGAGTCGGACCAGATGATCTCCAGAGGTCCTCAACCTCAACCCTTCTGTGATTTGTGCTAAAACCCATGTACTTAGACTTCTCAAATTTATCTAGTCAATAGCATTAGGGACCAAACACACATACAGTAACTAGGACTTTTACGATATAGACAGCTAAAATAGGAGTGGAGGATATCAATCAATAAAACTACTAGCAGTGTGGAGAGATGAGAGAGGAATAAATTATTTATCGTTTCTTCCAGGAAGGGGCATCATATAAAGTTAGCAGGAGACGGGACCAAAATAAAGCAAGCAAGGGACATCTTTACATGATGAGTAGCTAAGGTAGTTACAGATGTTCAGGTTTTACATTGACTCAAAAAGAGGCTGGACATCTTCATGAAGAACGGTCAATTGTGGGTTGCTAAATACAAAGAAATCACTTCTTACTCAGAAAGCCCCTGTATAGTACTTGATTAATGTCTGAAGGAGTTGTGTATGCCTGATCTGTTCTTATATGCGTTGGTAGTTACCAGCTTTTGGCCATTATTGGGGAGAGGTTACCTAAACTAACCCAATTTCACCAATGTACATGCCTATTATGTACTGCAAATTTAACTGATCCTAAAATCAACATTCCCTAGTCTTAATTTTCCAATACGCATGGATAAAACTAGGTTCTTAAAGCACTTTCTTAATGCTTATATATCACGCATGCATATTGTATGTTTCAGATTTTTAAATCCTGTACTTGATATATTTCCTATAGTTCTGAATACCTTTATATTGTATTTGCATACTTCTGTCTAACATGGACAATATACTGGTTGCTATCAAAGATCACAGAGTTTGGCTTAGTTTATAAATGTGTGTATATATATATATGTAATTAGACATATATATATATATAAATTTCTTTACTAGAGAAAGACAAAAACCTCAACAATATGCATCTTCTTGAGCATGCATTTCACTTGGTTAACTGTCCTGCTTACTTCTCAGTGTCCTGAGAACACATGAAGGAAGACAATGGGAAGTGACTGCCCTACAAGATAAGTAACCAGTATCAGTCCAATGTTCAGGAATGCAACCTACTACTCTCCTGCTTTGTGTTGTAATGTTAGAGATGGTTTGTTGTTCTCGTGTGCTGGATGTTGTGCATTTACTAGGTAAACACACACTTTTCTATTATATGCCTCCATCAGAAAGATAATTCAAGAGGCATAAACTGACCCCTGTCTTTCTCTGAACTGATCAAAGTAAATGGAGATAGAATCGTAATAGGAGAGATTAAAAATAAATGTGCCTTAACAAAATGCCTTATAGTACTTGGCCTTATGCCTGCAGTAAATAGTTTTTTATTTTGCTTTTGCGTTTTATTTTCTTTCAGTAATCAGTGAAGTAAGGACAATACATTTAATATTATTCAGAAAGTTCCTATTGGCTTCATCCCCCACTGATTTAGCTTCTGCAGGTTACTTTGAAGTTTGATCTTTATACCCCTGTGTATTTATTACTCATCCAGTTATGGGGCTCACTCCATATTTGATTGCAATTGAACTTTCATGGTAGAAACATCTGACCAAGAAATACATGACAAGGCTCTACAGGCACATATTTGTAGTTCATTTTTATGCAAGAAGGTTTTTTTAAATGAATAAACATTGACAATGTACTCTAAATTGACATCAGCAGAAATAAGACTTATGAACTTCAGTAAGGAAAGAACTAACCACAATATCAAAACCTTTGGCAATTTTTCTCCCATGATCTTCCTATATGGAGCTCATTTGCTTTCTTTCTGAGAAGGGAAAAGAATGTAGACGGAAAAGAAAGAGGACTGTTGAATTACTGTCTTCTTTTTTTCTAATAGTTGTATTTAGGTTTAGTCTGTGTATTGAAATAATGAACTGGCATTTCTTGACTGGAGTTTAATTCTAGGAAAGTTTTAAATTTTGGAAAATAGATTCTATGAAGTTAGGAGGAATGATTTCGCAATGAAAAATATATTCCCTAAATGGAATAAATATGTTTGAAGAAATATAAATATTTATTTATAAAATAAATGTTGGAATAAATATAAATGTTGCAGTATAGCAAGATGTAAGTTTCCACTTCTTATGAGTGAAATTTTAGGACAGAAATTTAGTTTATGATTTTTCATATTTGATGAATTTACCTCACCACTGAATGATCACTGCTCTTAGTAATGCTGTTTTAGAGCTGATGATAAGTGTTTTATTGTACTTTCCAGGACTGGCTTTTATTACAGTAATTATAGTGGCTTAAATCAAATGATTCTGAATCACATACTTTATTTGTCCAGGTAGCTCATGTGATGTCACTAAAAGTACCTAAGTATGTGCAGACAAGAGAGCATGGTAAGTAAACAAAGAAAACATTTAACAAAAAGGCCTTCTGAGCAGAAATACTTAGCAGCAGACACTGAGCCACAGGGGTTTGTCTGAACTGTTGTCTATAATGGAACACAAGCATCTTTCTTGAAGGGGGAGTCCCGCCAGTGCTCAGGTTTTATGAAACAGCATATTGATTTGACAATTCATCTAGATATCGGAGACCTCGGCTCTAGAAAACTGTTTTCATTAGCAGATTTAAAACTCCATTTCAAGCAAGAAGCCGAAGAGGAAACTTAACTCTAAGCATATAGGAAAAGTTAAATAGTACCATGCTTCCCATTGAAATGATCCATAAAGAAATGTAGGACAGAATGGTCTCCCTTGAAAGGGTGCATCCCTTCTAATCTGTAATTCAGAGAGCATTTATGCATTTGCACTAAGGCTTTAAAGGATTAAATGGAACAGCATAAAATGGAACAGTTAAAAAAAAACCCAAAATTCTGAGTCATGACAGGTCTTTCCATTTTGTTAGAAGTCTCTGAGCTGAAGCAGGCTCCTTCATGAGCATTTTCTTTGGATTCTGGAATTCAGAAATATGCCTTCTTTTCTGCATGTGACTAAAGGTGGGTTGAAGAATAAATAAACTGAAACCTTCCCACAGGCACCCATCTACCACTCTGGCCTGGTTCAGGCACAATTTAGAGTGCACTGGGAGGAGTATTTTTCTTCCCAACTCAAATGCCAGGGTCTCAGAGGAAAAGCTGTCCAAAAAACTTATACTTTTAGCCAAGAGATTTTTTTGATTGAGAGTTTTCTCTTCAGGCAGAGGGGCAGTAATCCCTAATGCTAAATTCTTATGTTTGGCTAATAAAATGGCGTAATACAAACTTTTAAGTGTCTTTTGAGTATCACAGAATCACAGAATGCCTAAGGTTGGAAGGGACCTCTAGAGGTCATCTAGTCCAACCCTCCTGCACACGCAGGGCCACCTAGAGCACACGGCACAGGGCTGCATCCAAGCGGGTCTTGAAGATCTCCAGAGAAGGAGACTCCACAACCTCTCTGGGCAGCCTGTTCCAGTGCTCTGTCACCCTCACTGTCAGGAAATTTTTCCTTAAGTTCCCGTGGAACTTTTGATGCTCAGTTTGTGGCCGTTTCCTCTAGTTCTGTTGGTGGCCACCGATGAAAAGAGGCCAGCCCCATCCTCCTCACTGCCCCCTTTGAGGTACTTGTACACACTTATCA
The DNA here is from genome assembly GCA_013389825.1 of Crypturellus undulatus. Taxonomy (NCBI): domain Eukaryota; kingdom Metazoa; phylum Chordata; class Aves; order Tinamiformes; family Tinamidae; genus Crypturellus; species Crypturellus undulatus. The sequence goes on from VWPW01006153.1 coordinate 750,292, forward strand.
GGTCCCCTCTCAACCTTCTCTTCTCCAGGCTGAACAGGCCCAGCTCCTCCAGCCTCTCCTTATAGGGCAGATGTTCCAGGCCCCTGATCATCCTAGTCACTCTGCGCTGGACTCTCTCCAGCAGCTCCACATCCCTCTTGTACTGTGGGGCCCAGAACTGGACCCAGTACTCCAGATGTGGCCTCACCAGCGCTGAGTAGAGGGGCAGGATCACCTCCCTCGACCTGCTGGAGACGCTCCTCTTAATGCATCCCAGGACCCCACTGACCTTCTTGGCCACGAGGGCACATTGCTGCCTCATGGTCAACCTGTCGTCCACCGTGACGCCCAGGTCCTTCTCAGCAGAGCTGCTCTCCAGCAGGTCCATCCCCAGCCTTTACTGGTGTCTGGGGTTATTTTTCCCCAGGTGCAGGACCGTGCACTTGGCCTTGTTGAATTCCGTAAGGTTTCTCAATCTGTCTGCATCCCCCTGGATGGCAGTGCAGCCTTCTGGGGTCAATGATCCATCTCAATATTATACTAGTCTATCATAATCTTGATTACGGCAGTTATTTTGTATGTTGTATTAACAGCTTCAGCTTCAGTCTATTTCAGCCAGATTTAGATCAAAGTTGTAAGTTATTATGCATTCCACATTCCCACTGGAGCTGTTGTATTTTATAGAAATGTTTATCAGAACACATGCTCAACAACTCAAGTCCCAGCTCTAAACAACTGGATTAGCGAAATGGAAGGTCTTTTCTCCTTTCATTTTGGTTATAATTCCCACTCTCAAGCCCCCATAAGCCTTAAATTAAAATAGGTGTATGTTTCTGTCAGTTTTCCTATCTTTTTGCTTCACTGGAAGTTTCCTGCTTCATTTCACATTTTCTAATGTAGCCTGAGCCTTTCTCTGACCTAGTAAACTTAGAAAGCTGATTGTTTTTTTTCCCTCTTTGCTACTTTTTGCTTTGAAAATAATTTTCAAGTCTTACTGAAATACTATTGGAACTTTTAGAACACAGTTTATAAAAATCCTGAATAGACATAAGTGTATAATTTAACAATTGGGAAAAAAAAATACAAAGAGCAGTTTATGTAAAAAAATCATTCCTCAGAAATAGAATTAAACTTGATCTAGAGAAAGTATGCAAATATTTGAAAAAGAAATGAACAATTTAAATATTTGGAATACCTGTCTCTGTTTAAACCTGAAAATAAGTAGTGATTATGACACATTCAAATTAGCAATTAATTAATTATTATATACNTGGAACAGTTAAAAAAAAACCCAAAATTCTGAGTCATGACAGGTCTTTCCATTTTGTTAGAAGTCTCTGAGCTGAAGCAGGCTCCTTCATGAGCATTTTCTTTGGATTCTGGAATTCAGAAATATGCCTTCTTTTCTGCATGTGACTAAAGGTGGGTTGAAGAATAAATAAACTGAAACCTTCCCACAGGCACCCATCTACCACTCTGGCCTGGTTCAGGCACAATTTAGAGTGCACTGGGAGGAGTATTTTTCTTCCCAACTCAAATGCCAGGGTCTCAGAGGAAAAGCTGTCCAAAAAACTTATACTTTTAGCCAAGAGATTTTTTTGATTGAGAGTTTTCTCTTCAGGCAGAGGGGAAGTAATCCCTAATGCTAAATTCTTGCAGGTTTAGCACAAGTCTTGTGCATCATGCAGACTGCAGAATTCAGTTGGAGAAATGAAAACAAGGAAAAGCAACTTTGCCAAAAGGCAAGAACCCCCTTCCCTCCTTTACAAAAGCTCAGCAGTTAGGGCAGGCACACAACACTTGAGAGAACCATTTTTAATGCCCTCCTCTGGTTAAAGCAATGCAAATAAACATCTTGCTCCTCTCCAAAACATACTGAGATCACTACTGTGTTCTCCACCTTGCCTACTGAAGCTATATAACTGCAAAAGAGCACACGATTTAGTAAGCCAAACTCAGAAAAAAAAAGAATTAACATGCTCTGTAGCAAAGACTAGGCTTGCAAGCAGGAAATTGTACCGTCTAGTACAATTGCTAATCCGTGTCTTTTATGGGATCTGAAAACTCCCTAGTAAACTCCTATTCTTTGCCTCAAGAGAGGACAAGCCTGTTTTCATGTATGCCTTTCAGAACTCCCTCCTCTCTTGACATGAGGACTTAAACATGTGAACATGTTTTTACAAAAATATTTGGCATGATCAGTGATATACGTAGCTCTTTAATGCTGTTTAGGGTGAGGGAGTGAAGAAAACAGGAGTAGATATGATCAGGTTCATACTGACCCACCACTTTATGTTTGGCTAATAAAATGGCGTAATACAAACTTTTAAGTGTCTTTTGAGTATCACAGAATCACAGAATGCCTAAGGTTGGAAGGGACCTCTAGAGGTCATCTAGTCCAACCCCCCTGCACACGCAGGGCCACCTAGAGCACACGGCACAGGGCCGCATCCAAGCGGGTCTTGAAGATCTCCAGAGAAGGAGACTCCGGAACCTCTCTGGGCAGCCTGTTCCAGTGCTCTGTCACCCTCACTGTCAGGAAATTTTTCCTTAAGTTCCCGTGGAACTTTTGATGCTCAGTTTGTGGCCGTTTCCTCTAGTTCTGTCGGTGGCCACCGATGAAAAGAGGCCAGCCCCATCCTCCTCACTGCCCCCTTTGAGGTACTTGTGCACACTTATCAGCTCCCCTCTCAGCCTTCTCTTCTCCAGGCTCAACAGATCCCGCTCCTCCCGCCTCGCCTCATAGGGCAGATGTTCCAGGCCCCTGATCATCCTAGTCACCCTGCGCTGGACTCTCTCCAGCAGCTCCACATCCCTCTTGTACTGTGGGGCCCAGAACTGGACCCAGTACTCCAGATGTGGCCTCACCAGCGCTGAGTAGAGGGGCAGGATCACCTCCCTCGACCTGCTGGAGACGCTCCTCTTAATGCATCCCAGGACCCCACTGACCTTCTTGGCCACGAGGGCACATTGCTGCCTCATGGTCAACCTGTCGTCCACCGTGACGCCCAGGTCCTTCTCAGCAGAGCTGCTCTCTAGTAGGTCCGTCCCCAGCCTGTACTGATGTCTGGGGTTATTTTTCCCCAGGTGCAGGACCGTGCACTTGGCCTTGTTGAATTCCGTAAGGTTTCTCAATCTGTCTGCATCCCCCTGGATGGCAGTGCAGCCTTCTGGGGTCAACGATCCAGCTCAATATTATACTAGTCTATCATAATCTTGATTACGGCAGTTATTTTGTATGTTGTATTAACAGCTTCAGCTTCAGTCTATTTCAGCCAGATTTAGATCAAAGTTGTAAGTTATTATGCATTCCACATTCCCACTGGAGCTGTTGTATTTTATAGAAATGTTTATCAGAACACATGCTCAACAACTCAAGTCCCAGCTCTAAACAACTGGATTAGCGAAATGGAAGGTCTTTTCTCCTTTCATTTTGGTTATAATTCCCACTCTCAAGCCCCCATAAGCCTTAAATTAAAATAGGTGTATGTTTCTGTCAGTTTTCCTATCTTTTTGCTTCACTGGAAGTTTCCTGCTTCATTTCACATTTTCTAATGTAGCCTGAGCCTTTCTCTGACCTAGTAAACTTAGAAAGCTGATTGTTTTTTTTCCCTCTTTGCTACTTTTTGCTTTTAAAATAATTTTCAAGTCTTACTGAAATACTATTGGAACTTTTAGAACACAGTTTATAAAAATCCTGAATAGACATAAGTGTATAATTTAACAATTGGGAAAAAAAAATACAAAGAGCAGTTTATGTAAAAAAATCATTCCTCAGAAATAGAATTAAACTTGATCTAGAGAAAGTATGCAAATATTTGAAAAAGAAATGAACAATTTAAATATTTGGAATACCTGTCTCTGCTTAAACCTGAAAATAAGTAGTGATTATGACACATTCAAATTAGCAATTAATTAATTATTATATACTTATGACTCTTACCCTGTGCAGAAAACTTTTCCAAAATATCATTATTTATAAGAAAAAGCTGAGGCAAGCATTTATCCCGTACGTGTACATACAATCCACAAAAAGTTTTTAAAGAATATTGTTTTGAATTTGATAAATAGCAGATTATCTGTAACCAAATCCTATTCTTCATACATACTGCACAGACAAACGAATTTTTACAAGTATAACTCAATTGGCTTACCTCACCTACAATTCTTTTTTCCATTTTATGAAATTCATCATTTCTGAGAGTAGAATCATATTAGATATAATGGATAAGCCTGTGTCAGTGTTCTACATGTATCTGAGACTTCACTCATGGGCTACATAATGTGTCTTTATTACAATGAGAATTTCCCAATTAAATATTTGCAGTATACAAAAAAAAAAAAGAAAATATCTGTAATTAGCAAAACTGTAGTCACTTCTTGTCCTCCACGTGTCTCAAGCAGAAATGTCTACAATTAGAGATCATGGGTTCAGATGGGAAAGAGGAGAAAGAAATGAATTCATTATCCATAATTACAGAGTAAAATGAGAGCAATATAGCATGGAAATGTGGTGTCTTTTGTTTTACATACTGGACCTACCCCTTTCTGAAACACTGAGAGGGAAATGCTGCATTGCTGGTTCAGAGTAGTTGTAATTTTCTCTACATTACACACATTCACACACTAGTCTATATTTTCTTTTGTAACATTTTGGTTAGCTTTTTGCTGATGTTCTCTTAATATTTCCCCTTAATTAACATGCTTTGTCCATTTATCTTAAAGCTAAATCTGACTTACAAATATCTTGAAATACAACTGTTCTGCAATGTGGCACCAGAAGGACTGCTGGATTTTATTTCTTGGGACATACCAAGAAATAAAATAGTGGCTGGAAATGACTATCTGAGCCCACGTCATTTCCTCAGTGCTAGGAAACTCTGAGTGCAACTCTGAGCCCTGGCTAAAACACTGTGCTGCTTCTTCCTGTTTACACAGCACAGTCTCTTGCAGAAATGGAAGAAAGATAACAAAGAAAATGTGCATATAAAGATGCTCACAAGAGGAAGAGATCATGCAACCACTTCCAGATTGCTTCCAGATCCAAATCATGTGGACTGGGTTTCTCATGTCTTCATGAAGTGAAAGATCACTGTTCAAGATAATGTAAATAGGCCAATTTTGTTTCTTTTCAAATTAACTAAAGGAAAAGCTTTCAAGATCTTGAGTGTGAGTTAAGGACAAATGTCTTCCTCACTTTCCCTGAGAAGTACTGCACATCATTAGCAGTTTCAAAAGTCGTCTTCACAGAGACTATAACATTTTGTAGCTTAGTGAACTCACTTCCAGGGTTGGTGCAGAAAAAAATGAGTTCAGATGGAGTTTTATGCCTGAAATTTGTTAGGAAAATCTTTCTGAGATGCCCAGATGTTGTTATGGATGTGCTTGTCCTGCGCTGATGACAGAAAGTTTCCATGACAGAAAGTTCAGATAGGAAAGCTTACATATATGTACACGTACATGTTTGTTTTTTCTTTTTCTTTCAGTTGTTCGGTTTTCTCAACATCATTCACAATGTATGTCACACCCACTGAGACTGCTCCAGCATGTTTTTAATTATTTTGCATCATTTTCCATCTCTCTGTCAACAGTTCATGGGTGCTAGGAAAAGGCAAGCTATCCATCATCAGCTTAGAGACACATACTAGTCCCATAGTGTGCCAGGTTTATATGATGTGGCCTTGTTGATCCTTTTTATATTACTAACCTCACATTCTCTGAAAAAGAGAAAGATGTATAGGCACTTTCAATACAGTAATAGTCTGGCTGAAGGCTTTCCAACTGTAACACAGTGACACCTCAATAATGTTAATGCAACAAGGCCTCACAGTTAAAGCAACAGAAACCTAAGTTCCAGGGGATTTCTCCCACTAGCTTATGAAGTCACTTTTCTGCATTTCCATTTTCTCAGTAGTAAAACGCTTCTAATGATCTGCACTTGCTTTACCAAGAGCTTTATGTAAGTGGAAGATGTTTAAGAGAAATGTGAGCTTGATATAGAATGGAGGTGCCTCCAGGATTACTTTCAGATTATACATTTTTTTAATGTATAATCCAAAAAGAACTTGTGGAATTGGTTGCTTTGCCTCTGGAATGTATCATAAGGAGTCTGGTCCACTGGAGTCGGTGCAGGTTCCTCATTAAATGTAGGGATGTTGTGGAAGGACATGTCCCAGCCCAGAGATGTACCGATTCAACTCATTATTGGTCTTGGGTCTCAGTAGCATGCTCTTTATTCCTGGTATTATATCACTATCGATTGAAATCAGAGTGCTTGATGGAAGTCAATACCACTCTGTTGTCCATTGTACTATAGCTTGAAGGTAAATATGTGTGCATATTCTTTTTGATGTGTGCATGCTAAATTCCATGTTGTACAATCCACATGACAAAGTTATTAGTTTGTATCCCTCTTACTTTTTAATCTCAGTCATTTTTGTGTTTATAGCCTAGGTAATCATATGTGTTTATTTTATGAGATATCAGTTCATCCTTCCTCCCCCAAAAACAACAAAAAAAATTCATTCATTGCCCACATGACCATACAAAGAATTAGGGATGGCATAAGAGCCCCTAAAGGTACAATGGCCAAGGGCTAAGGAAGCCCTGGTTTCCCCTATAGGAAGCAGCATACTCTTTATGAGGGTTTTTCTAAATCCAAAATGTGTTTGAGCATAGATGAAGCCTTCTGATGGCACACGCAGCCTTGAGGTAGGCTCCATTGCTTCCTCTGTAACACACCAGAGTAAACAAGTAGATTATTAGAAGCAGAATACACAGAAACTAGATGAGAGCACAGCACAATACATTTAGCTGTTGCATGCCATGAAGAAGTGCCTATGTAAGGAAATTGCAATTTCCTTAGGCATAAACACAGCTAATATAGCACTGCTTTGCATGGACTTTATTTAGATGAAAAGGTCAAGTACTACATTGTTTCCCTCTCTCATATTAAGGAAAATTTCATCAGACTGAATGTTTACTGATGTAATGCTGTCCTCTGTCCAGTAAAGGACAGCGTCTCTGTCCTTTGCATAAAATAGCTCAGTGATTAATGCGAGTTCACTCTGTTCCTCCCTTCCAGGAGCCTTCAAGATTTTAATTAAGGAGCACTAAGTTTGAAAATTGGAAGGTTATGAAGGATGAGGACCAAGACTCCAGACAAGTACTGAAACATTTTACAATGCCTCAAAAAGGCAAAACAATTCTGATGACAAACGTTTCTTCTTCTCAGGCCCTATTTTAAACTAGGCAGCCACAATCGTTTCATGAGTCCTTAAGCTCATGAAATTTCTTCAGAAAGCATAGCTCATCAACCTTCCAACTTATTCATGCTTCAGGCATAGCTCATCACACTCCTATCAGATATAATGAGACCTGTGGGGGCACTGGTGGCAACTAAAGGGAAAATTACCAGTATGCTGTAAAATGGGGGACTCCAGGGCATGCCGAGTTGGAAGAGCAAATTAAAAAGCAAACAAGAAAGTTTATTTTCAGCAAGAAATGATTCAAAACTCTCCGTACTTCCTCAATACCTTCTCTTGAAGCAATAATTACTCTCCTGGTCAAAGAGAAGGAAGGTGGAGAATGATTCAAGCTGAAGAACAATGTCAACACAAGAACAAATGGGTATCAACTGATTATTGAAGTACTTATGCTGGAATAAAAAGATGATTTCTAATTGTCTAATTGTCAGAGGAGGAAGCTCATAAAATAGCTTCCCTAACAGAGGTGAGGAACAAAAAACTTACTTAATGACTGTAGGACAGAACTTGATGTAATTTACAATTAGGACTTTAAGATTTGATTGCCTGACCAAGAAATCCCTGCCAATCTGTTAGTCTTACTACTATAGTTAAAACATCCTTGTCCAAAAAAAAAAAAAAAAAAAGATAAACTGTAAGTTTCCCTATTTAACCACATAGGCTGTATATGGAAGAAAAAGTCTGAAAAAGGTCTGCCTGAATAATGCTTTTGAAAACAATGACAGAAATTTATAACAAAGAAGATGAGGTAAAGATACTTAAATCTCTCAAGTGCTCTTTATAGTTTTTAGAGCAACTCATCTCAGCATCCTGTGATGGGACAGTTTAGGAGGGGGTGGAGAGGCAGAATTCTGTCCTCGGCATTCAGCATTCACCTACATTAGTAAAAAAAGGAAAGCAGAATATGTTTAACCCAAATTTCTGTATTGACTGACATATTCTGCTGACAAAACAATTATGGTGTAGCCAATAAAAATGGACAGATGATCCCTGTTTACTATCACATGTTTGAATCCTCTGCTTAGAAAGCCACAGAGTGAATTTCTTGACTATACTTGAAGTATAAAAAGGAGACAATTTATCTTGACAAAATTCTTTCAGTATTTCTACCTTTTTTTTTCTCTCCAATCCTTTTATTTAGATTTTTTTTTCAGAAAGATGACTTTCATTCCAGGTCTTTTAAAATCAAAACTAGGCCTGTGTTTTGAGGCTTAGTACTTATACCGTGAATCTGATTTCCTTTTCTGCTCTAAAAAGATTGTGGGAAGGTTTTACTGAGAGGAGGACTTATTCAGCTCAAAGGAAGCTTTTTCGCTGATGCTCTAAAGAAGCAAAAGATGACATCATCACTAAACAGGGAGGAGGATTTGGTGTGCTTCTTCTGAAATGTGACTGCTTTGGGAGAGAGATTAAGAGGCAGAATATTACTGAAATTACCATCATTATGCAAAGCCATACAAATTAATTAGAGTTTGAGTTTCCTGCACTTACTGAGACTTCACTCCATCTACTCCCATGCATGCATTGCTTGTGCATTTGGTGTTGCTGCCAGCAGACATGACTTCACTTCTACAATAGTCTTTTTGTCTTTTACTGCCTTGGAACTTTATGAAACTTTGTGGGATGTGTGTCTCCTCTTAATTCCACAGAATGGAATATTGGGCATTCTTTCCAAAAGCATATGCTTTCTCTCAATATTATGAAATATGGTAAAATATTTTCTGACTTAGGAATCACAGAATTACAAAACGGTTGAGGTTGGAACGGACCTCTGGAGATCATCTAGTCTAACTCCTCTATTCAAGCAGGGTCATCTAGAGCACATTGCACAGGATCGTGTCCAGATGGGCTTTTAAGATCTCCAAAGAAGGAGGCTCCACAATCTCTCTGTTTCACTGCTCTGTCACCCTCACAGGCTAGAAGGCTTTCCACATGCTTAGTTGAAACTTTGAGGCTGTTACCTCATCCTGTTGCTAGACCCTACGAGTAGAGGCGGGATCTTGACAGCCTCCATTAAGATATTTGCACATACTCAAGAGATGATCTCTCAGCCTTCTCTAGGTTAAACAGATCCACCATTCTCAGTCTCTCCTGATGGGACAGAAGCTCCTGTCCCCTAATCAACTTGGTAGTCCTACACTGGACTCTTTTCAGTAGCTCTATATATTTCTTGCACTGGGGAGTTCCACAGAAACTGTGGAACTAGTGCTCTAGGTGACCCTACATGTGTATAGGGGGTTGGACTAGATGACCTCTAGAGGTCCCTTCCAATCTTAGGCATTCTGTGATTCTATGAACTATGGAAGTCCTCAAAGTGTAGTCAAAGTTCTAAAAGTGAGGTCCTACTTGTCAACGGTGGGTCAGGGGAAATACTTGTGGCTCTTGATGAAGACAGTGTCCCTCACTTAGCCAGCGAAATAGGAAAGAGCGAGTGAGCTGTGGCTTCCCTTTCAGTAGTACTTGGCCAAAGTATTGGGAAGTGGTGAAGACAGCATCAGCTTTTCCAGCAGCTGAAGGACGAAATGAAAACTAGTCGAAGCGCTGTTTCTGCTTGCCTTCCTCCCCCGCCCCACATACCTCTCTCGGGCATGCCAAGCAATCCCTGAGCCCGTGTGTTCAACGTCAGCTTCGCGGAGTGCTTGGACAAAGTGCCACCAGAAATGCAGGCATAGGCAGGACATGCAGAATGCCGGCAAAGGCATCCAGTGTCCTCTTTGGCTATGCAACTCCCTGTCTCCTCTTAGAAGCCCCTTTCCTGGATGATGTGCATAGCAATCCCATAGGCAAGGAAGCATCTGAGCAAGAGCATTGTGGAGGTAGGAGGCAGGAGCGGGAGAGCACTGTGTGGATGGGATCAAGGTGAAATCTCAGTGTTTCCCGACAAGATACGGCCTCTATTACTGCAGCGTTCTGTGTTACACTGCAGTGACACGCTAACATTAGCGTCCTGAGGAGAGAACCCCGACGGGGAAGTGTAAAGACACGAAGCTGACCAAGGTGAACAGGGGAGACTTCTGAAAGAGCACAAGGGGACTTGAAGCGGAGAGAAGGTTCTTTCCCTGATTCACATTTTTCCTCCAGGCTTCCTTGTCCTCAATCACCCTAGGGAAGAAGGGAACCTTTCCCTATGCATGTCTCGCTATGTGTAGGAATGTGAGGATGCTGCGGTAAAAAGGAAAACTGTACGGGTGGAAAGGGGAAAGGAGCAGCTATGAACTTGGGAAGTGGCCAGAGAGACATACAGCAAGAAAGCTGCAAGTGTTCTTCAGGGGATGCTGCTTCGTATCACTTTGTTACTTTTTATCCATAAGCAGGGATTTTAGGAAGGGAATTGCACTCCAATGGAACTTCATTTCATTTTATTTTTGCTCAAAGCTCAGAAGGCAAGCTATCACACAACCTATTCTACATCCTAACACTATCTTGCTAACAAACTATCCGAAACCCTATATCATGTCCTAATCCCAACGCATATACACTATGTACAAAGCCCAAGGGATGGGCAGAGATGGAGTGGCAGAGGATGATGCTGCTGCGGTCGGTGTCTGCGCTGGGCAGGGCTCCCCCATTGACCATCAGTAGCATCAGCTGGAGCTGGAGCCGTGGGGCCTGATGCTCTTGAGGGGCAGCTCCCGACATATGGGGACATCTACTGTGGGCAGCTGTCCAGGGAGCTCGTCTCGCTGCCAATATAGAAGGTGGCGTGCGGGGCCACGGTGTCCTGGGGCAGTTGGCAGGCAGTGCAGTCCTCGACAGCGCCGGCGCTCTCTGGGCTGGCCAGGGAGCTCGTGCCGCTCCCGATGTAGAAGATGATGCAGGGGGGCACGGTCTCCTCTGGCTCCTGGCGCTCCAGGCAGCCACCGGCACCCACGCTGCTCTCCCAGCTGGCCACGGAGCTGGTCTCGCTGCCGATGTAAAAGTGGACCCGGGGCGGCACGCTGTCCTTGGGCTCCTGGCAGGTAGGGCAGCCACCAGCACCCGCGCTGCTCTCCCAGCTGTCCAGGGAGCTTGTCTCACTCCCAATGTAAAAGTGCACACGGGAGGCAACAGAGACGCGTGACTCCTCGCGGGTCAGCCAGCTAATATAGGCTGCCAGCTCGTCCGTCTCCCAGTACTCGAGGGAGCTGCTCCGCTGACACCTCCTGCCGAAGCAGAAGCAGCCCCACAGTGTTGGGAAATGGGAGACCGGCCTGGGTCCCCATAGGGGATAATGGTGCCCCTTGGGTGACCCAGGGAACGGGCATGCGCCCTTGAGAAATGTACAGGGGGGTCCCCTGCCAATCACTTTGACCGGCGGGTGACCCTCCGGGGGGTGCGCCTGCGCACTAGCAGGACTTGGCCTGCCTACGTGCGACAGGGCACCCCCCGGAAAGGCCTGGAACCCCGCAGGTGGGGGCCAGGAGCAGTTTGCTGCTCCTGGCCGCCCACCTAGCGACGGGATCCCGGCCAATGGAGTGTAGCTCCAGGAAAGCTCCCTCCCTCTCTCCTCCTCTTTCTCCGCCCTCACTCCTCCCCCGCTATACCCTATATAAATCCTGTTCCCCCCAAAAATAAAGGTTCCTGGTCCTGGTTCCTAGTTCGATTCAAACTCCGTGCCGTGCTCGTGTAGGCCCGTATCGGGTTGGTGACACGGCGGACGGGTAAGACACCTCCCGGTGTGCTGGGACTTCACCGCACCTCTATCTGGTAAGGGAGAGCCCCGCTCCCTAAGGACTGAGGTTGGGGGGAGGAATAAAGTTTGGGGCTCGGAGATATCAAAGGACACGCGCAGCGGGGTGGGGGGGGCCTGGAGGCGCGAAAGGGAGTTCCCTGGGCGTGGCCGTAGGCCCTCATCCCCGGCGGCGTGGCCGGTGCACGTCGATACCACAGCGAGTGCCACCATCCGTGAGCAGCAGTTGGACGCTGCTCCCTCTGCCCAGCTTCAGGTCCCGGCCTTGGGGCCGCTGTTGCTGCCCTCCTCCTCAGCTGCTTCCTCAACCACTTCATGCTGCAGAGGAGGGCAGCAGGCGTGAGAGCGTGCTCAGCTCTGCCATCCTTAACAGGCTGTCCCCACCGTGGCCAGCCGTGCCTAGAGAGCAGGGCTGGCTCTAGCCACGCACATGTGCGCAGCCAGCGCGACGCACGCAGAGCCGCACGTGGCTGGCTGTGAGCCACAGCTCGGGCAGAGCCCCCGCCGGGTGCCCAGCTACGTCCGGGTCCCTGCAGAGCCAGACAGGCCCTGGTGCCAGCCCTGTGGCTGCGCGGGGATGCACGGCTGCCTCTCACACCCTCTCCTCCGCCCCACGCGCTACCTGCTCAGAAGTAGAGCTGCTCGCTCCGAGCGCCTCTCTGCTCCCCTGCCCACGCGGACAGCGGCTCGTGCGGTGCTCCACGCAACCTGTGCAAAGGAGAAGGCAGGAGGCATGAAGGTGGCCGCAAGATTGAGAGCAAGTGCCCCCGCTCTTGCCATCCCCAGGGGCACATGGCACAAGGGGCTCCTTCCAGCTGCCCCCAGGGCTTTCTGTGCCCAGCGCTCACTCGCCAGCAGCCCCTGACGCTCCCAGCCCAGCTCAGCAGAGCTCTCAGCTGTCCCGCAAGAGACACTTCTGCCTGCTCCAAAGGCAAGAGCTCCACAGAGGCTGCTTCCTTTACACTCCCACCGTTGGGTTTCCACCACCTGCGTGGCCAGCAGACGGCACTAGCAGGAGAGAGGCTTGAGGCCAGCTCACAAGCTGCCCTCAGCTCGCTCCCTCTGCCAAGGCACTGCCCCACTTGCCTGCTGGGGGACTTTTGAGGCAATCACTGAGCTCCCACCACCTCCCAAATAGGCTCAGGTCCCACGAGCCTCCCCTGGGGAAGTCACTGCCCCAGCCCAGCTCCCTGCAGCCTCCCTGCGTGCACATGAGCACAGCGGGGAAGGACGCGACTCACCCACCCTGCGGCTCGCAAGCTCCCGCTGCACTCGCGACTCTTGCGCCAGCCACACAGGGG